>BSQZ01000028.1:330000-447500 GCA_033239005.1 Lamellibrachia satsuma
AGAGGAGACAGAGGTTACACAGGATCAGCACACCTACAGAGGAGACCGAAGTTACACGGGATCTGCCCAGCCACAGAGGAGGCCGAGGTTACACAGGATCTACCCAGCCACAGAGGAGACCGAGGTTACACAGGATTAGCCCAGCCACAGAGGAGAACGAGTTTACAGGATCTGCCCAGCCACAGAGGAGACCGAAGTTAGACAGGATCAGCCTAGCCACAGAGAAAACCGATGTTATACAGGATCAGCCCAGCCACAGAGGATACCGAGGTTACAGAGGATAAGCCCAGCCACAGAGGAGAACGAGGTTACACAGGAACTGTCCAGCCACAGAAGAGACCGAGGTTACAAAGGATCAGCCCAGCCACAGATGGACCGAGGTTACACAGGATCAGCCCAGCCACAGTGTAGAACGAAGTTACACAGGATCAGCCCAGCCACAGAGGAGACCGAGGTTTCACAGGATCAGCCCACCCACAGAGGAGACCGAGGTTAGACAGGATCAGCCCATCCACAGAGGAGACCTAGGTTACATAGAATAAGCCCAGCCACAGAGGAGACAGAGGTTACACAGGATCATCCCACCCACAGAGGAGACCGAGGTTGCAGAGGATCAGCCCAGCCACAGAGGAGACCGAGGTTAGACAGGGTCAGCCCATCCACAGAGGAGACCGAGGTTACACAGGATCAGCCCAGCCACAGAGGAGACAGAGGTTACACATGATCAGCCCACCCACAGAAGAGACCGAGGTTACACAGTATCTGCCCAGCCACAGAGGATACCGAGGTTACACAGGATCAGCCCATCCACAAAGAAGGCCGAGGTTACACAGGATATACCCAGCCACAGAGGAGCCGAGGTTACACAGGATCAACCCAGCCACAGAGGAGAACGAGGTTACACAGGATTAGCCCAGCCACAGAAGAGACCGAGGTTACAATGGATCAGCCCAGCCACAGATGGACCAAGGTTACACTGGATCAGCCCAGCCACAGAGTAGAACGAAGTTACACAGGATCAGCCCAGCCACACAGGAGATTGAGGTTACAAAGGATCAGCCCAGCCACAGAGGAGACTGAGGTTACACAGGATCAGCCCATCCACAGAGGAAACCAAGGTTACACAGGATCAGCCCAGTCACAGAGGATACCGAGGTTACCCAGGAACTGCCCAGCCACAGAAGAGACCGAGGTTTCACAGGATCAACCCAGCCACAGAGGAGACCGAGTTTACACAGGATCTGCCCAGCCACAGAGGATACCGAGGTTACACAGGATCAGCCCATCCAGAGAAGGCGGAGGTTACACAGGATCTACCCAGTCACAGAGGATACCGAGGTTACACAGGATCAGCCCAGCCACAGAGGAGAACGAGGTTACACAGGAACTGTCTAGCCACAGAAGAGACCGAGGTTACAAAGGATCAGCCCAGCCACAGATGGACCGATGTTACACAGGATCAGCGCAGCCACAGAGTAGAACGAAGTTACACAGGATCAGCCCAGCCACAGAGGAGACCGAGGTTACACAGGATCACCCCAGCCACAGAGGAGACAGAGGTTTCACAGGATCAGCCCAGCCACAGAGGAGACCGAGGTTAGACAGGATCAGCCCATCCAAAGAGGAGACCGAGGTTACACAGGATCAGCCGAGCCACAGACGAGACCGATGGTAGACAAGATCAGCCCATCCACAGAGGAGACAGAGGTTACACAGGATCAGCCCAGCCACAGAGGAGACCGAGGTTAGACAGGATCAGCCCAGCCGCAGAGGAGACCCAGGTTACACAGGATCTGCCCAGCCACAGAGGAGACAGTGGTTACACAGGATCAGCCCAGCCACAGAGGAGACCGAATTTACAGAGGATAAGCCCAGCCACAGAGGAGACCGAGGTTAGACAGGGTCAGCCCATCCACAGAGGAGACCGAGGTGACACAGGATCAGCCCAGCCACAGAGGAGACAGAGGTTACACAGGATAAGCCCACCCACAGAGGAGACCGAGGTTACACAGGATCTGCCTAGCCACAGAGGATACCGAGGTTACACAGGATCAGCCCATCCACAGAGAAGGCCGAGGTTACACAGGATCTACCCAGCCACAGAGGAGACCGAGGTTACACAGCATCAGCCCAGTCACAGAGGAGACCGAGGTTACACAGGATCAGCTCAGCCACAGAGGAGAACGAGGTTACACAGGAACTGTCCAGCCACAGAAGAGACCGAGGTTACAAAGGATCAGCCCAGCCATAGATGGACCGAGGTTACACTGGATCAGCCCAGCCACAGAGTAGAACGAAGTTACACAGGATCAGTCCAGCCACAGAGGAGACCAAGGTTACAAAGTATCAGCCCAGCCACAGAGGAGACAGAGGTTACACAGGATCAGCCCAGCCACAGAGGAGACCGAGGTTAGACAGGATCAGCCCATCCACAGATCAGACCGATGTTACTCAGGATCAGTCCAGCCACAGAGGAAACCGAGGTTTCACGGGATCAGCCCAGCCACAGAGGAGACCGAGGTTACACAGGATCTGCCCAGCAACAGAGGAGACCGAGTTTACACAGGATCAGCCCTTCCACAGAGGAGACCGAGGTTACACATGATCAGCCCATCCACAGAGGAGACCGAGGTTACACAGGATCTACCCAGCCACAGAGGAGACCGAGTTTACACAGGATCAGCCCTTCCACAGAGGAGACCGAGGTTACACATGATCAGCCCATCCACAGAGGAGACCGAGGTTACACAGGATCTACCCAGCCACAGAGGAGACCGAGTTTACACAGGATCAGCCCTTCCACAGAGGAGACAGAAGTTTCACAGGATCAGCCCAGCCACAGAGGAGACCGAGGTTAGACAGGATCAGCCCATTCACAGAGGAGATCGAGGTTACACAGGATCAGCCCAGCCACAGATGAGAACGAGGTTACACAGGAATTGGACTCTCGATAAGCCAATGGCTTCCTTGTCCACTTGCCATCTGGGCTTTTGGCTTGGATGGCAAATCTTGTTAAATCTTTTAAACTGTCCAGCCACAGAAGAGACCGAGGTTACAAAGGATCAGCCCAGCCACAGATGGACCGAGGTTACACAGGATCAGCCCAGCCACAGAGTAGAACGAGGTTATACAGGATCTGCCCAGCCACAGAGGAGACCGAAGTTAGACAGGATCAGCCTAGCCGCAGAGAAGACCGATGTTATACAGGATCAGCCCAGCCACAGAGGAGACCGAGGTTGCACAGGATCTGCCCAGCCACAGAGGAGACCGAGGTTATACAGGATCTGCCCAGCCACAGAGGAGACCGAGGTTAGACAGGATCGGCCTATCCACAGAGCAGACCGAGGTTACACAGGATCAGCCCATCCACAGAGGAGGCCGAGGTTACACAGGATCAGCTCATCCACAGAGGAGACGGAGGTTACACAGGATCATCCCAGCCACAGAGGAGACCGAGGTTACACAGGATCAGCCCAACCACAGAGGAGACCGAGGTTACTCAGGATCAGCCCATTCACAGAGGAGACCGAGGTCCTCAGGAACGTCATCAACCTCTCTTGCGTGTCTTCCGCTGTTCCGGCACGCCTAAAGCACGCTGTCATGGCGCCTAAAGCACGCTGTCATCACGCCGAAATATTATGTTTTTCTATTCACAGCGGAGGCGATATATAGGAAACACCGTGTTTGTTAAAACATTTTATAAAGCTCTGAAACAAATTAGTGGAAATTTTTAGTCGCTCCCAGTGAATAATAATAGTGAATAAGAGTACGCAGACAACTAAAAAGGTGTGTTACTTTTTGTGAGGATTGAATCAACACACATCGGCCTGTGAATAATGTTATTCACAGTAATTCAGGGGCGATATATGAAATAGATTTGTAAAGTAGAGCAATCGTAATCTATTCAGGCACACGTTCACAATGAAAATATATCTGACGAATCTAATGAATCATCTTGAATGGGCGCTGTTGTGGCGGGGTCGGTTAAACCTTTTTCACGGGGGTTAGTTGACTATAATGTATACTGTATCACATGTGAGCTCACGATGCAAACACCAAGTTAGTTAGCTAGCTTGTTAGTTAGTAAACTAGTTAGTTACGTTGTTAGTTGATTTTGTTCTGTAATATTAACATTGTTTTTATTTTTGTTTATTTCTAGATTATCTTAAATATACAAATTGGAGCAGCACATGTTTATCAAACGATATGTGGATAATGCAATGTGTAGATCGACAACTGGATTACTTCAGTAACAATTACGTTACTGGAGTAACCCAGTTGTGTCGATCTAGTGTTTCAACTAACTCAATACACGGAGTTAGTTAAAACATGCAAGAAGTGCTCGTTAAACTCGTCATATATTGGACGTGCATAAACATAAAAAAATGTGTGCGCATGTGTGCGTGCGCACTTCCTTGCGTGCGTTCGTGCGTGCGTTCGTGCATGCTTGCTTGTGTGCGTGGTTTTGCTGATTAATGCCCTACTTAAGACTTACACGCGACACCGGAGCAGTGAAGGACGTCTCTCATTGAGTCTTCAACGCAGCGACACTGACCTTTATGAACGTTCATTGTTATTCACCCGCGTATCACCCAGAATTCAAGAGGCGCCACCTGCTACGTTGTATGAATATATGAGTCAAAGGCTCAAGTATGCATCACTGAGTGCGCGACATGTATATCATGGTACTGCTGACAGTGGGGATGTGGGCGTAGGCGACCTGGACATTTGCTTAGTAGACACAATTTCGTTACTGACAGTTACACTATGTCTCCCTGTGTTACGGACATGGCGTTCACATTGCGTTACATCCTCATCACCTACATTAGATAACATTTAAATGCCGCCATACTGTTCTGCTATTTCCTATCACATTGAATTCTGAACTCTGGTCCTAGAGACATCCATCTGCCAGCAATAGACTAGAGAAGAAATGTTTTGCTAAATATCCCATGACTACTATTTCCTAGCAAAAATATCCATCTTCCGGACAGGATAACTTGGTAGTTCTTAAGTAGCTGTCACGTTAACAATATTGCCGCCACATGGTGTACACTGAGGCAGTGAACGACTGCGTTGATCGACCCCTGGCTGTCATTCAATCAAATAACAAACAAAGTTCCTTCATAGCGGGACACATTTCTCGATGAATACCGCTGAAGCTCGCCTCAAGGGTGTGGCGCCATCGTCTGTCGCACACGTTCTCACACTGAAAAGCTAAATAAAAAAAATAATATTACAGCGTAGAATCTCGATAACGACGCTGCTTGGCTGCTGGCGCTTCGCGGTAACGAATGCACACAATGGAGTCAGTAATACTGAAACCATGTCTCTGACGCCAGACTCTTCTCGGCGTGTTCACGAAAGCGTGCGCGAGATTCGGATAAGCGAGATCCGTTCTTGCACGAATGCGACTTTTCGTTGGTTGGGGCGTGTTACGAGCGCTGGTCACACGCCCCGTTGGCAGACTGACTGTGAAACTGGCAATGGACCGCACATTGACATTTCAGCCAACAAAGCGACTTGTTTACGTGCTGAACGTCTGCTTCTTCTGAGCATTTAATCCAGACGTGCGTGGGGCGGATTCAAATACTAGACGTCTACCATGTCATTGTCGTTTCGAAATTAGGAAAGGCAGTGTGGCAATTCAGCGTTCATCCTAAATGATGACTGATATGAGATTGATTACGGTTCCAAATGTGGCTTCATAATTGTTTTCAATAAAACTTGCGGCGTTCTTGTGATGTCTTCCAATCATGTTTACCAGGTATGTGTAATTTTGTTATGGAGTCCCAGAAGATGTAATACACATTTGATCTTGCGAGAGATAATGTGTTGTTACTTAACTGTTTCAGAACAATTGGGCATATTTGTCCTGTTTTTAAATAAACCATTGTAGCATACATATTGAAATATTTGTCGATTTACTAATGCCTTCCTGATTATATATCACTGTCCCCGGTAGAAATTTGAATGGGCTGCACTTGGTGTCCTGTTGAGACACCGGATATCATTACTCAGTGTTTGGATCCGCCAACGAACTCACTCAAGTTTCTCGACACAACTTGGCAGCTACGCAGTAAGATCTACGGCTCTATTCTTAGACTATTCTTACAGTTAAATTATTATTCATCGACAATATATTCATTCAATTGTGCCCTCAAGCGAGGTATTTGCCTACTTGGCAGAACTGACTGAGCCGCGTCATGGACGTGTTTGTCTCGACTCACGTGCAGTGACGTATCTAGGATTTCGCAAAGGGGGAGGCGGGGGGGGGGCAAGCTAAGTCAGCAGTTAGTTTGTTATGCCACTACTTAGTGGCGCAACATTTTACATAAGACAAATATTTTAAATAAGCCAAGGGGAGGCCATGGCCCCATAGCCCCATAAGTGTACGCCACTTTCACGTGGTTGAGAGATGGCGTCCACTGCAAAGTACATACACATTTACCCCATGTTTGGGATATTTTATTTTCACTGGCATAGGATCTTCCGAACCACACAGACAAAGTTGGATGACCTAAATTTCCCCATCTTCGAAACGGCAAGAGGATTCTAATGCCCGTCTTTTCGATTGACAGTTCGAAAGTCTAACATCCGAGCTAATGCCAGTCATTGACATGTGGGTTTCGTTTTTGTAGATGTAAAATTAGTTCGAGTGGAAATAATTAACCCCGGGGATTGCATCCATTGAAGCACGCCGCACTGCCTCATCACAATAGCATTGCGTCTACATGGTGCATAGGTAGAACAGCAGCGACCAACACCACATTACTCGCTCATACTCGCTCGTTGTTCACGCATACACAGGTACACACATGTTCACGCATACACAGGTACACACATGTTCACGCATACACAGGAACACACATGTTCACGCATACACAGGTACACACATGTTCACGCATACACAGGTACACACATGTTCACGCATACACAGGTACACACATGTTCACGCATACACAGGTACACACATGTTCACGCATACACAGGTACACAAATGTTCACGCATACACAGGAACACACATGTTCACGCATACACAGGTACACACATGTTCACGCATACACAGGTACACACATGTTCACGCATACACAGGTACACACATGTTCACGCATACACAGGTACACACATGTTCACGCATACACAGGTACACAAATGTTCACGCATACACAGGTACACACATGTTCACGCATACACAGGTGCACACATGTTCACGCATACACAGGTACACAAATGTTCACGCATACACAGGAACACACATGTTCACGCATACACAGGTACACACATGCTCACGCATACACACGTACACACATGTTCGCGTCTATACTTAGCATGCAGTTAAGTCACACGCCTAATCAAGCACATTTATTCGAACAAGGCAACCTGTTTTTGGACATTTTAAAATATACTTCTGACCTTCCATTAGGTACAACAGTATTAATTGCTGCAACCAACAGAGCTAGGGCATGGGGTAGCTGTGCGTTTTTTGTATTTGTGTTCACGTGTAATTTTAAGGTACAATTCCCACCAATGGCTGTTTGTTTGTACCCGAGACACTACACAGGACGTATCGGTGTAGTGCACCCCACAACATCACACACTTTTGAGCTTGTCAATTCAAACAGCATTTGGGTCACCTGTGTTCTTAAAATGGCCACTTGGACAATGGTACGCATAGTTAATAGTCCCTGGGGCTATCACATATTCACTAGGAGTGGTCAGTACTGGCAAATAAGCAAACGCATAAACACACACTTACACCCACCCACGGACGCACGCACGCACGCACGCACGTACGCACGCACACACAAACTTGGTTGGATCTACCAGGGTTAATAATAGGGGTAAGACAAAGTTGACCTTCCTGTTTACTGTTTCACACGAATGTAGAGCACGTGAAATTGTGAAATGTGAACTTAATAAATTCATATTATGTGACATGAGTGCCTTTGAGCAGGAACATTCACAGGTTTGTTTATATAAGCTATTGGCTGTGAAATAGTGCATTTTTTTAGAGTTTAACTGGCGGGGGGAGTTATTAGAAATTTTTTGCTATGGGCCACGTGGGCGCATGAATACATGGCAATTTTTTTCAATGTTGACGGGCATCGCACGTCGGGGCATTTTAAAAGAGCTGGAGGTACGTGAATTGATAAATTCAAAAGGCCTGAATCTCAGTGAGATGATAGCAGTTGCTGTGAAAAAGTTTCAGAATTTTTAGTGGTCAGGTTTTCTTATAATCAGACAAAACGTTAACATGGCCACCAATGCAATTCTCTACTGTGGTCTGACGCCAATAGTGTCACCCCTTGGATGCCCCGCAGTGTTCACAACACAGTCTATGCAGATAGCATCAGTAGCTATGCGGAGGTCACAAGAGGTCACTCGTTCAAGCCTCAAACTCCCGGACATGCATTCATTAAGTGTGCGGGGTTTCAAATATGCGTAGGAACGTCGTGACCAAGTGAGAATGTATTTACGTTCGCCTTAAGGTTCCAATGGTTGCCATTCAATGTGGCGATAGTGCCTTTGCCATAAAATTTACAAATAAACTCGAGGCATCTGTTTTCCGTTGAATTAGCATTTGGCTATATAGGCAGTGGCGAATGTGTGTGAATAACTAGCTTTCGCGCAATAATTGCAGCGTTGTTTAATGCTTCCCATATAAGTTAATGTGTTATTTGGAAAGAACGTATGGGGAAGTGTAAAGTGTTGGGCAACAGAACCGTAATTGTTCACATTAAGGTAAGTTTAAGCGAACTATTTTACGCAGTGGTGAATATTCAGCACCAGGTAGGTATGGTATGTAAAAACGTTCGTTCTGATGTAACGCGGTACCCAGTACTTGGGACTGCTCAAGGCGCTTTACCCTTATCTGGGAAGCATTCAGCCACGCTGCGATTACGTTTCGCTGCGGGGTCATTTGCTTTATCACGATAGACCTGGTTTGTACCTGAATCAGGCGTTTGTTTTGTTGGTTCGGTGATCTAGGCCAGGGTCATGCTGGTTACACTAGCCGTCTTCAGTTAGTTTAGGACGTAATACACCCCTGCACACCGATACACGCCATTCAAAGGCTGATTCTAATGCAGAAAGAAAGGCAGTAGCTCGAAATAAATCTAGTACATAAATTATGAGGATTACAAATGGGTGATTGTCAAGGCCCCGATTTACGTGATGCCTTGTTCAATCAGAATATTCAAGTAAGTCAATTATCACTACTCTCTCGTCTACACCCTGAATAATAATCGTTTGCTTTTCGGTTTGATTTATAAATTTTTTCAAGTACTAAATGCACGGAATACGTGTCATTTATTCTTGCAGCATTTCCGACTTTTGATACTATAGCTGCGTACGCCGTATTGCAACTCGGGTGTGCGTGACCTAGTTTATTTGATGACAAATAGAATCACATTTCATCGGACTCGGTTACACAGGCTGCTAACGAACGAAACATTTTCTATCGTTTCCACCATAATTTGATGTAGGCATAACATGGTCGAATTACTGGTAATTCGAGTATGGGTTTTAACAACACGTATTTCGCAGTGGTATATTATTTTATGAGTTCCGTTCCAAATCTACGCTAACCATGTTGTAATATTCATAATATGATCATATCAGCACTCGCCGTTACGAGGCCCGATTCTGGGTCAACGTCCTCGGCTAGACGTTGTTCTCGTACTGCAGTCTGTCTTGAAGCGATAGAAGCGATAAAGCACGCCAGAGACGATAAAGTACGCAACAAGGCAATAACTGTGTCGCTTCACGCTTCACTGAATACTGTTGGATTACTGATTGGGTTCAGACTTGGAGTCAAATACATTACGTCAATTCCACGTAGAATTAAATAATAAAATACGAATTCCAATTATCAATTCCATATGGAAATAAAAGTACGCGAACAGAGCAACGATAGACATAATCAACATAAAGAAAACATAAATTTTAGAGAAGCTTTATTTACTTTTGGCATATCATTGTACATGATGGGAAACACATAAACAGCGACAGTCATGTGTAGACAGGTAGAAGAGGTGCATTGCAGGTGACATACAACAAAATATACGCAACAAATTAATACACACACAGCCCAGAGACACCAACATTGTACACGTAACTGTACATTTAAACATCGTACACGTAGCTGTACATTTAAACATGTTAAATGAGTGTAATCAATGTATCAATACACGCGCAAAATACAAAGCAAGCACACAACTAGCAAACATCACGCACGTCCGCACGCACGCACGCACGCATACATAATACAAGGTAAGCAGCCACCTTTAAATTAGAGTACAAAGCTTGAATTAACAATATGTGCTGTTAGTCAATGCAAAAATAACTTTTGATTTCACGAAAACAAAATATTATAAAACTACATAATGATAAAACCAAAGCAGCGCGTCAGCAGTGCAGAACATCGTATCCATGTATGAATCATTCAGTACAAATTAGAATGCAAGACGGGCGAGTTCTTGATTATACAATTCGATGCAAGTCACACGTTGTAAAAACAACGTCTAGACTCTCGTCTAGACTCCTGTCTAGACTCCTGTCTAGACTGGTGTGGGTTACGTCAACTTTCTAGACACCCAACAGGAAACTGGCGCCGATCGAGACGAGGACTGCTAGCACGGCGAGACCGACTCTGTGAGCGCTGCTGTTCATAGTTTCGCAGTAGTCACCGCTGAATCCATTAACGCACCTAGGCCCAAAAGGAATGTATATTATATGAAGCCCATAACATGACATCGTCGGCAAGACTCGCTGTTTTTTATTTTCCCGCGTTTCTACAAACTCGCCGATTTCTATGTAAAAGTAATGTACGTTTATTATAATATTATATTCAGTTGAAAGGTAAAATAATTCTGTCTAACTAAAAGTTGCTGTAGACGGGAATCGAACACGCGCTGTCCGCGTGGAAGACGCACAATTTATTGCTGAGCCATTACGTTTCACCCGATTAGGTTATTGTTTGGGTGTATATTCATGTCTGTCTTAACATACAAGTGATGCAACCCAGCCTTGAGAAAACGGCGAGTTTGTAGAAACGCGCAAGTACGAGAAAACGGCGAGTCTTGCCGGCTATGTTATGATATGGGCTTCATAATATTGTGCAATTCTGGTACTCTTGTGAAAGGAATAACAGTGACATTTTAGTAAATGTTTCACATCTGCACAACACTAAAAACGTAGCATTGATGTTATTTCTTTGGGACAGGATTTGCCAAATGATCTCATGGCAAAGTGAACGCGTAAATACATTAAAAATAATACGAAAATGTCTCCAAGGACAACACATACAATGTTAGTCTTCCAAAAATATTACTTCGAATAAGACTTCTTGTGATGGTGCGTGGGTCTACATTATTAATTGCAACACAGGTATTGTTACTTACACACATCGAGCCCCGTTGTAACTGGAATCACAAGTCCCGCCGTTCTGACACTTGGAATCCATCGTGTACAGGCCACACGGATCATCCGTTGCATCTGGAAACAACACAATGCGATATATATGTATGTATGTATATATGTGTATATATATATATATATATATATATATATATATATATATATATATATATATATATATATATATATATATATATATATATATATATATATATATGTATATATGTATATATATATATAATATATATGTGTATATATATATAAATTATATTGACATAAATATACACATATATGTATATATTCATATATATATATATATATATATATATATATATATATATATATATATATATATATATATATATATATATATATATATATATATATATATATATATATATATATAAAGTGGCATCTCGTTAATCCGGACCCCAATAATCCAGAAACCTTGGCATGATGTCGTATTATTTTTAAATTGCCTATATTCGAGTACAAATTATTTCTCAATTGCTTTTTGTTTCGGTCACTACCTGGGAAAGCATAAATGGCCAACTGTTTGTAAATTGCAATAAATAACTTCGAAAACGTAGCGTCTTACGTGATTTGCCACCAAACAACATCTCAGGTTTGCCGGCTGCACGGACTGTCGTATCGCCCACGGTTAGCGAGTCGCCGTTCTTGGACAGAGCTGTGTTGATGGTCGCAGCGACATTGACCAGGTCACGTTTGCTCAGTTCTTGCTCGTATTCAACCGAGTGATCCACACCTACACTCGACTTACTGAAGGACAAAGAAAACAACAAACCATACGTACATTAATTTTGTTGTTAATGTTCTGAGTGAGTTTACTCCTCTTGAACGGTGAAACGACGGATTTGAAAACAGATTATTGCGTTAGAAATGTTTCTCCGGGAGACAGACAAGGGCAACTTCAGGTCATAGGGACTGTACAACTAGGGCCGGAGGGAAGGGTGGAGGGAAGATGGGAGGGAGGGAGGGAGGAAGGGAGGGAGGGAGGGAGGGAGGGAGGGAGGGAGGGAGGGAGGGAGGGAGGGAGGGAGGGAGGGAGGGACGGAGGGAGGGAGGGACGGAGGGAGGGAGGAATTGATGGATGAAGGGTGGGAGGAGGGATAGGTGGAGGGAGGGAGAGAGATGTTTCTCCGGGAGACAGCTACAAGGGTCATAGGGACTGTACAACTAGGGCCGGAGGGAAGGGTGGAGGAATGAAGGGAGGGAGGGAGGAATTGATGGATGAAGGGTGGGAGGAGGGAGGGGTGGAGGGAGGGAGGGATTGAGGAAGGGAGGGTTAGATGGTAGGATGGAGGGAGGGGGAGACAGGAATGGAGGGGGGAAGGAAGGATGGAAAGAGGGAGGGAGGGGAAAGAGGGAAGGTGTAATGGTGGGAGGGAGTGAGGGAGGGATGGAGCAAGGGAGGAGTGGACGAAGGGAGAGAGATGTTTCTCCGTGAGACAACTACAAGGGCAACATCACACAAGTTATAGGGAATGTACAAGTAAGGGCGCAGGGAGGGGTGGGGTGAGGGGGGAGGGAGGATGAGATGGATGGTGGGAGGAGGGAGGGATGGAACGAGGGAGGGATTGACGAAGGGAGGGTTGGATAGTGGGATGGGGAGGGAGGGGATGGAAAGAGTGGAGGGATTAAGGGGTGAAGGTGTAATGGTGGGAGGGAGTGAGGGAGGGTGGAGGGATGGAGCAAGGGAGGGGTGGAGGAAGGGAGAGAGTGATGAAGGGGAGGATGTGAGGGAGGGAGGGAAAATGTTGTAATATCGTTAATTTTTATGTATGCGTTTATTATACATAACTGAGAAACCACCCGTGTTTCGTGAAACTGACAGTTAGTTTTACAGTTAGTCAAAACTCGACAGAATATCGGCTGAAAAGATAACAAGTTGGTAACATAGGACACTTACAAGAGGCGCACTATGGTAACTTCCTTGAATCCCTCGGTGTTTTTGTAGATCTCCGTCAACTGTAATTAAATAATACATTCCTGCACATTACACGTCGTTCCACGTGTATCTAGTGTATCTAGTGTACTTGTGTATTTACTTTAGCATATACATCGTCGTGCATATTTTGTATACCTTGTATTACGTATGCGTGCGTGCGTGCGTGCATGCGTGGGTGCGTGCGTGCGTGCGTGCGTGCGTGATGTTTGTTTGTTGTGTGCTTGCTTTGTGTTTTGTTTGTGTCTGTGATACATTTATTATTTGAGCTCCAGGATGTAAGTATGTCTTACGAGCATTTCAGGTAGCATGCAATTAAACATATTAAATTCACTGATATTAAATTAAACCTCCCACCAGACAGAGTGCACCTGTTTTCGCCCGAGCAACACGCAGTGATATGCACTTTATTTGCGTAGCTGAAAATGAACATTTCCGGAAGCACGAAGCACGAAGCACGAAGCACGAAGCAAGAAGCACGAAGCACGAAGCATGCCAACTGACTCACCGAAGTCTTGAGGTCAGCTACGAGCGGCTTAGCTTCTTCACTCTCGAGGTCCGAATATTTCTCATCCCAAGTCATCTCAAGCTTCAGCACTATCGCCACCCTATTGCCTCCTGCACAGAGATGCACAGAGATACACAGAAATACACAGAGATACACAGAGATGCGCAGAGATGCACAGAGATACACATAGATACACGGAGATACACAGAGATACACAGATATACACAGACCATCGCAATACAGAAAGCAGAAACCCCTTTTAAAGGTACAAAGCCTCTCTTTATCGTAAAATATGTTATATTGTATACACTAAATCTACACATCGACCGCTCAAATATGTTTTCATGAACCATAAAGTTTTTATATAGTTTGACCGTTATGTGTTTAATTTGAATATTTCTACTAGTACATCATGTTTGCATTGCATGTTTGAACGACAAGGTCGATATTCATAATTAGATAACGGTCCAATTTTATATATAGCAAGAGTTTACGACAAAACGACCAAACGTAATACAAAGAAGAAACTAGATGCAATTAACCGGGTGTTGACTCGAGCGATGTTAGTCTGAGTGTGTCGTACGACACAGTGTCGAACGACGCAGTGTCGTACGACACGGTGTCGTACGACGTCATCGGATACAAATCGGACCAAAATTGGTCATGTATACGGGCCTTAAAATCCTTACAATGATCGATGGTTGTGTCCATACCTTCAAGGTTAACTTGTTTCTATATTGTCTACGCTATATGTTGAATATACGCATCGGTACGTACATAAACAATCCGTTTTAGATTAATAATAATATATTAAAAAAAATACGTGCTTACCAGTAGACGGCCGTTCCACTGCGGGATGAAAAACAACATATTATCAGATATCCAACCAATACACATTTTAAAACATTACGAAACAAGCAACAGTTGGAAACACAAACCTCGTGTAGGCCCGATAGATACAGAAAGGTTAGTGATCAAAGAAAACAGCAATACAACGTATATCACTAATTGTAACCGAGTACAACTGTGATACATCGCTCTGAATTACATGCACATTTTTACCGTTTTGAAGGAAAAAAGTGTATATTAAAAGACATTAAAACAATAAGTTAAAATGTTGTCGCGTCTAGTTATTTATGTAGTGATAACATAGGCGTTGCAGAAAGGCTAGTTAAACTAAAAGCTGCAATATATTATATTTATTTGTCATGTAACACATTATTATGTACCATCGGTGTTCTTCGATAATTTTGATTATGTACATGAATGCCGCTTACCTGTTTTGTATCTCTTCACTGTAACAAAAATGAAAACATAAGTTAGCATGTTTTTATCACAACTGAAAAATAAAGTGAACGAGATATTAGAAAGGTGATAACCAAACCGAGTAAGAAGAGAACTGTCATAATTACAACATAACTTACACAAAAACGCAATGCAAATATCACAGTAAAACACGGCATATTTATGGCAATGGTTGTTTTTGGCTCTGTATAATGATCGTTTAGTTTAATTGTTATGCACTATTAAATAGCATAAACATAGCATGTCTTTGTTATGACGTTATGTGGAACCATACAGCCATGTGGAAAAAAAGAAACCTCATCGGCAGATTCACTCATTTATAATTACATAACAAACAGTTTATTGTACGACTGTAGTATATAAATGTGTATTTCACTTGGGGTATCAGCTAGACAAAATTTAAATGCGTGCGTGCATGCATGAGTGGGTGAGTGCGTGAGTGCGTGCGTGCTTGCGTGTAATGCGTGTGTAATAAAAAAACATAAATGACAATATTAAACTGACCTATTTCAGCACACTGATCAGCCCCAATCGTCATTGTTTTCTTCGATTTGTCCTTTGCTTCTTGAGGACATTCGGACCCGATTGCATCCAAACAGGTCTTCGCCTTGATTACGTTCCTGCAACGTGACATTGGTGCAGCGATATTACCAGACAATTTTGCTAATGTATTCCATCACTTTCGTTGATGAAGTAGAATGTCATAAACTAAGTATCCGCGCTATCGCCCAGTGGCTGCTAGATTGGGTCAGCTCTAATGCTAGCGGGGGTGGTTTAGCGGGGTCGTACCCTTCACAGTGGTCGTGCTGTGTCTTTGCAAGCCTAGGGTTGGAGCGATGTTAGTTTGACATTTACATTACATTCAGTTTAAAATGTTTGACAAGCATCTCGCTTCACCGCTAAAATAAACCATTTCAAGCGAAATTCTTCTTTCCCGTCTCCACCATTATAAATTATTGGGTAACGTGCCTTACAAAGGGCATAAAGCTGCAACTCAAAAACGTAGCTCTAAGCTATATCTCAGCTATGGCAAGAACAATCAGCAACAGACGCTTGACGATTAAAGATTGTGTTTTTCTTCCACGAGGTATGCGTTTGTCACAATTGTATTTACCTGTAGACGTGACTAAAAATGATGCGGGCGTTACTTCGAACAAAAACGCTGTTAGTGGGCGATAATCCGAGAATGGTCGATAAAGCCAGCGGTTACTAAAAGTCAAACTTAAATTGATGCAATTAAATTATTTTTCTAAGACGACGATACAACGGCATCACGCATATGGTACTCGCTGTCCATGTGCGGCTAAGTGACAATAGTTGTCGACTTGCTACATTAATTGACTGTAATGGGATTCGTTGAATCAATTATGAATACTTACTCGCAGAAGGAAACGAGTGTTTCTTTTTTCAAACTCGTGATGTCGACGTTTTCCATCACATTCACTCCGCAATCCTGCACCTTCTTGGCACACGCTGCCAGTAAATAAAACACTTATCATTAGGGAAGCTCGGACTGGGTTAAACGTGTGGGGGTGATTCTTTTGATTTGTTAATGGGTCATTTCAACGTGTTTTCATGACCGCTAACAAATTAGGAAAACTATGTGATATGTATACATGACGAGAACGAATCTATCAAAACAGGGATAATTCACTGGATGTTGCTGGAGCCACTGTCTCTATAAGGATATACGAAGCTTAGGTAAATTGACTTACACGTGTAGTCGCAACCCTTCTGTGCTTGGGTCACAAGCGTGATCTGACTTTCAGCATAGCTACTGGGACACTTTTCACGCATTCCTTCAAAGCACGCCTGTATGGCTTCCTTTTTTCTGAAACACATCATAAAAAATATGGCGGTGAAGATGGTATAAAGCTAACAGGATAATACTGTTTGGTATTCGTCTATGGGTTACCTATTCAAAACTGCGCATCACACCGGTCAAACTGGATTTTTATTTTTTGTGAAGGCGAAATTCATTGGTGCCAATTCTCACGGTTTAAACTGCTTCCTCAACTGAGTTAGCCTATCGCAAATCCGGTTCAGTGGTGACCAAATATGTAGTGTAACATCCGCTGTCGATTTCATTTAAAAAATACATATTTTGTTCAAATCATCGATCTGGTAAGGATCAAAATAATGGATATCCAAAATGGTAAACACTGTGTGGGTCAATGCTGATCATGGGCGTGACTTCCATTCTCTCGCCGATCACATGACAAAGTTACGAAATTTCACCAGTGAAGAAAATGGTGATTTTTCAGCAATTCTATTTTCACTTTAGTTAATACTTGAACAAGCATTAACTAATTTAATAGTTTGTCTGATGAGTTCACAAAACTAGTTAGTTTTTTTTGCAATATTAATTTGAAATGAGACCAGCAAAAAAATTCGAATTGATTAACCACATTTAAGTATTACGGATTTGATAAACGTTGATGGTCATGCGAGCGTATAATACATTCATATAATACATTCCCTTCGCAAATAGCTGTGTGCAGTCTACTGTGCCACAGCGAGCACCACTCAGGATTGGCATCTACAGAAACTTGACATGTTACGTAAAACGTTTTTGGGAATATGCTTAACATGTATCTATGTCGATCTGATGAATGTATTCTAAGGTACTCACTCGCACAGTTTTTCTAGTCCGCCCGCGCCGAAGTTTGAGCCGGTCATAAAGATTTTCCCCACTTCTCCATTACAAGCGTCCACTTTCTCCACACATGCTGCAAAACATACCAATCGTAAGACTAATGATTCGGATATTGATGTATTTGCATCATCAGTTATTAAAAAATGCAATGCTTCTTTTTCGGTCTAGTATTTATAAATTGTATTTAAATATATACTGGTTTTTTACAACTACGACACCAGCAAGATTTTCCATTAAATTTATAATTTTATTTCTACAAATCATGTCTTTAAGAATTATCTGCTTTTTGGTATCAGTAAGGGTAGGATATAGTGAATTGTTCTGCACGATGCCTTCAGGATACAGCATTATTGTTCATAATTGGACTCACGGTTGTATATGCAGCCTTGGTTCAATCCCTCTTGCAGGTAAGCTTTTTGTAGTTCGATGTAACTGTCGGGGCAATCTGAACGCAAATCGTTCAGGCACTGCTGAATGGTTGCGTTCTGCCTGTCGACAAGAGCTTTCAGTATTTAATGTGACTTCACAAAACTGCAACCTAAAGTATGAATATCCAGGTATCACGTAGACAAAGAAGCAATTCGTTTATCGAGAATCCAATACCGCGTATTATAAATGTTTGGCACTCCATATATTAGTGGCTTCATTTTCCAGGTCAATAGGAAAATACAGGTTCTTGGAGGCCTATTTTAATTACTGGCAGTTGTGATGTTTTAAAATAGATATCCTAAATGTTGTATCACTACATGATCAAATGAGCATTGCGCTAGCAAATAAGTATTAACACTTTAGTCAATGGACATGAATATGATTCTTTTGAAAGGTATAACACTTTACGTTATGAGGAAGTATTTCCAAAAAAATGGATGTACGATGTTGGTTTTTAAATTGGAACATATTGGGCGATAATTGATGTTCTGTACAAACAGATAAATAGATAATGTATTAGTTTTCTCTATGATCTCCGTACATATAGACAGCAACCGGTGCGTAGAGCAACTAGACCTTTCTGATCAGATATACATAACAGGTGTAGTGCACCGTCCAACTGAGTGACTCACTCGCAAAGCTTATCCAATCTATCTGTTCTGTAGCCGGTACCACTCATGAAGATCTCTGCCACATCTCCAGCACACGCTTCCAACTTTTTCGAGCACGCTGTAAAATGTGAGACACATGCAGCAGTTACCGTTGTTGCCACACATGAAACTTATATGCAGCATGTGTTGTACAAAGGACGGTGGTGAACTGAAAACACCACAAAACAAATTCATATGTATTTGACCAGGCGGGCGGCGGGCTACACACATATACAATACTGTGGACCTCGTTTCAAATGTCATTGTTGCTTGAATGGTATTGTTATATTATTGTTTTTTTAAATCTAGCTCAAATTGTCTGCTCTTCCAAACATCGGGAATACAACTAAATAAAGCATCGATCTGTACTCTAAATTAATTTTACAAAAGGCTAGGGATGATACGCTGAACAGCGAATGTCTTGCATTTCAGATAAAATTGCGTTATGACGTATATAGCAATTCAATACAAAATGCAGTTATGATTGCTAAAAGCGACGAAAGTCATGCGAAAGGTGGAATACTAGTAAAACACATAAAACAAATACTATGCCCGAGGGTTTTCTAAGAGGAAGAAGATTAACTCACGCATGTAGACGCATCCTTGTGTGACGTAATTCTCAAGGGTTGCTTCGTACTGATCGGTATATTCGTCAGGGCACGCAGTAGACTGTTCAAAGCATGTAGAAAGACTGTCCTTCACGCTACAACGGATATAAAGTGTGTATGTCCTGTACGTTGATGTACATTGTGCGGAAGCATTATCAACAAAAGAAGTCAATGGAGACTGGAAGTGTTCGAGACGTGGCGTGTGAGGAGAATGTTACGCAAAAGCTGGACTGAGAACGTCATTAATGTAGAGGTTCTCGTGCGGGCTGGAGAAAAGAGGCAACAGTTTAAAAATCCCGAAACACAAACTAAGCTATTTTGGTCATATCACCAGACAAGGGGGATACAAAGGGAACGGTTAGAAAGACATGATTGGCAACAAAATAAGTAGATAACCACATGTTGTGCAGGTTCTAGAACTCCATTGATGTATGGATGGTGACAATGGATGGTGACAATGCCCTCGGATTGTTATGTTTTCTTTACCTTACTTTTCGTGGTCTTTCTCTTCTTCTTTTACACGGTCCATTTTGGGTATCTACACAGTTCTAGTGCCCTGGTGATATGTTCCACCTCTTTTCTTTGTCATCATGTCTATCACAAGAACTATATTATACTCACGAACACAATTTCTCTACAGTGGCCACCTCAAACTTGCGATCGCCTACCGCACCGAAGAATGTATTTGCCGATTCGCCGGCGCAGTCCCGTATATTTTTCTGACACGCATCTGTAGTCACAGCACGGATATACACTTGGGTTGAGTAATACGGCATTGTACATTGGCAATAGGTAAAATGATTTTCGATTGGGCCCAGTCGAAATTCGGAGAAAAGGGAAAAAAGTAGCTGCGCCTCGATATACTGAAACATAGGCTATTCACGATATATCACAATTTGCAAATCTAACGATCACAGTTATTATTTCGGTGATTTTAACACAAAACGTAAGCATTCTTTTTTTAACCGATTGCGCAGTCTATATGAACTATTCACGCACTACAGATTCGAACGAACGAACTTCACGATGGGCTTCATTAATTAAGAAGGACGTTTTAATGTTGCTATGCTTTTGTAGCATAGATAGCCTGTGTCCTCAATACGATGGGACTTGACGGGGAAGTAAAAAAGAAGTATTAGTGCAAGAAGAAGAAGAAGAAGAAGAAAGAAGAAGAAGAAGAAAGAAAAAGAAGAAGAAGAAGAAGAAAGAAGAAAGAAGAAGAAGAAGAGGAAGAAGAAGAAGAAGAAAGAAGAAGAAGAGGAAGAAGAAAGAAGAAGAAGAAAGAAGAAGAAGAAGAAGAAGAAGAAAGAAGAAGAAGAAGAAAGAAGAAGAAGAAGAAAGAAGAAGAAGAAGAAGAAGAAGAAAGAAGAAGAAGAAGAAAGAAGAAGAAGAAGAAAGAAGAAGAAGAAAGAAGAAGATAATAAGAAGAAGAACAAAAAAAATAGGAGGGAGAATAAAAAAAAGGAAAAAGAAGACTTACAAAAAAAGAACAGAAAGAAAAGAAGAACAAGAAGATGTAATAATATTGGGGTATAATATAATGTTAGAACGAAATCGTGAATTACCTAATGTCGTGCATTTAGAAAGGTAGATACTCGTCACATCCTTGTAATATTGTACAGTCTCCGCTGGACACTCGGTAACGCCCTGTATGCAGTTGTCTGTTGCTGTTGCGTCGCTGCAGATAAGACAATCATTACATGTCATTTATGGAAACACATCTAGTAACATCCGAGAAGAAAATGCAACGCCCATGCCCTGTATTGCACCATCTCAATTTGGTATTAATCTTCATAAACCCATAAAATCTGTCACCAAAAGCGGATTAGCTGCTACTAATATATTGGCAACCCTTTATTGATTAGCAATTTATATTTTTAGTGTTTAATATAGACCAAGGATTATAAATGCATTTAGGCATTTGGGTGTGCTTCATTCAAAGGGTTTCATTGATAATAATTACGCACTTGTATAATGAGTTCGCAAGGTCACACGTGCCTACCTGCAAACGTTTTGCAGCGCCCAAATGTCATACGTTGGAGTCGCAAGATAACCATCCAGTTTACCGAAACACGTCTTTATTTCCTTGTTGCACGCTACGAAACAGAAATACAACATTGCTGCATTGGGTACGCAAACAAATAATATTATATCTTTCGTGTGGTGTCGTTTCACTATTAACCGATGCAATGACCTGTTAAGTTAAATGCATGCAAACATGATATTTTATTTTATGAACTTGCGCTATGCGAAAATATGAATTAAATGTCGTATGATTTTCACGAAGACGGATCCGATTGTGAGAGAGATGAAGCTCCCATGCTGTAACTTACGCAGCATTTCGCAAACTGGTTTTAGCGCATCAAGTTGAACGTTCCATTCTGCCACTTGGTCGGAGCACTGAGGGGTTGAATCCATGATGCACGTCTTCAAGGCGTCCCGTTCTCTGCAGTATAAAATAACATTCGTCT
The DNA here is from genome assembly GCA_033239005.1 of Lamellibrachia satsuma. NCBI lineage: Eukaryota > Metazoa > Annelida > Polychaeta > Sabellida > Siboglinidae > Lamellibrachia > Lamellibrachia satsuma. Next base: position 352,016 of record BSQZ01000028.1, read on the forward strand.
TTTGCGTCTGCATACGCCAGGCTGGGAGGAATCAATAGTGGCCTATGTGCTCAGCCAGGGAGTGAAAAGGCTTAATGTCAAATAAGTCAATGAAACTCGATTTGTTTGGCAAAATTCATCAACAATGTGGCACGACAATCGTATTGAGTCACTTTTACAAACTGCATCGCATGATTAAAAGTGAACATTATCGTGTGTTGTCAACAATTCATCACGTTTATACTTTGGTGATTCAATTTCAACAAAACTAGTTTATAAAGAAGCAGTACCGAAATTTCACACCAGCGGATTGCTTGAAACATATTCACACGTGACGTTCTCACCTGCAAATGTCATCGATTCCACCGTTTCCTAACGCCAGGTAATGTACAGAGTCCGTGGTCGAGGTCATATTCATGCGGAACATACCAGCGACGTCTGACCCACAATCAATGATTTTCTTTGTGCAATCTGCAAGGAAAATATGATTAGATTTGATGTTATCGCTCAACTACGTGTATCGCTCAACTACGTGTATCTCTCAACTATACGTGTATCGCTCAACTATGTGTATCGCTCAACTACGTGTATCGATGTCCGGACATAGTTAGTTGTGTTTACATTCTTGACTTTGTTATATTGTGTCGACTTTTAAGTAATAAGTTTCTGGGCATTCTGTGTCATTGGTGACACGTTTGATGATCTTACATATGTTCTATGCCATTACTTTGTCTTTTATAATGTTGCCAATAGTTGGCTATACGAAGGTAGCCACTGTTTTATGCATTGACGGTGCACGTTATGAAGGTGATGTGTAGTGATTGTGATAGAACAAGAAGACAACGTGAGGCTTTAGTGAAAGCGTATATTTAACATAAGACAGGATTCACATAGCACAATAAAACATTAGTAGAAACGATCGCCCGACTGTATAAATTCACGCATTGTGAATGTCACATGGTGAACTCTCAGTAAAGCTATCAGCATCTCTGTCCACGTGCCATATGGAGATTTTTTGCTTGAAATAGCAATCTTATTAAATATGTTAAATTGTTCTAATCTGGTTAGTATAATACTTACCGAGATATTCACAGTTCGCTGTGACCATTTTCAGGTTTTTTTGGTACTGTTCGACAACACCCTTTGGACACATGTCCTTCGCTGACTCAAGACAAGTTTCCAGCTTCCCCTTGTCTCTGTGGAGAAAACATAAAAGAAACAATACACAATCACTGATGGCACATAGCAGTGATAACATCACAAGTTAATAGGATAATGGTATTATTGGGACTGCTAAATATAGATTTTGATCGTTAGATCGGGTAACTTGCGAAAGAGTGAATAGCCTTATGTTTGCCAACCCCACTCCCCATTCGCCCACTTTTGACGAAACCCAGTCAAAAAAAATTTAAAAGCTTGACCGATTGTTTCACCAAAACTACATAACAAATGTGTACAAATCAGCCAGTATATAGTAGACACTAGGTAAGTTTTATTTTGTTTCGCAAAGTAACTCTAACAAGAGACGAGCGAAATATTGTATTGTGGAGACATTTTAAATATCATAATAAAAAATCAGAAAACACGACAAAACTTACCGGCAGAAATTCTCCAACGCGTCTTTGCCGTATTCGTCGAGCGTGATTCCGTGCGTTGCCTTTGTCAACACGACCATTCCATCCCCCCCACAACGGTTTATTTCGTTGATGCAATCTGAATGAGAACAAATGAACGAGTTCATTTTAGGTTTGCCCATAGATATAATTAACTACTATTGTTTTCGTGGCATTTGTTACGCAACACCAACACACAGAGGAACCACTGGCGGTCAGTGTCGTCTGCGAGCGCCAGAACCAATTCCACCTATTGTGACAACGACGAGGAAATCTGTTATTAAACAAACTGGCGTAAACAATGCTAACTTGATTATACTGACTTCGATGGAATCGCGTAATGGGTCTACCACTGCGCGAAGCTGCTCTGATCGATCTCTTACCAGTGCTGTGACGTGTGTGCTCCTCAACACCCGATCTGTCTGTAATAAACCAGTAACAGTTAAAGAACACATGATTGATCAAAAAGCCGATTTAATGTTTCTGACCGAAACATGGTGCAAGCCAAGCAAGAGTGCCGTTCTCAACGAGTTAACCCCGCCAGGTTACAGCTTCATTGGCGAGTGCCGTTCGTCGAAGCGTGGAGGCGGTGTCGGATTGTTATATAAGTCGGCATATAAATTCCGCAAGACTACAACCAAACGATATGACACATTTGAACATTTAGACGTTAAATCAACACAAACGTCGAGACCTGTGCGTGTTGTCATTATTTACCGACCACCTACCACCTCCGTACAGTCGTTCCTTGACGAATTCACAAAGTACGTAAACGAAATAGTTGTTACACGGCAAGACATCCTCATTGTCGGTGATTTCAATCTTCACTGTGAACTTAATAGTGCGCCTGGTGTAAAGTTATTGAATGACATTTTAGCAGAAAACAACTTAAAACAACATGTCACAGAACCCACACATATGAAGGGACACATGCTAGACTTAGTGATAACACGCTCATCCAGTTCAATCGTGTCGTCAACTACAGCGTACCCCAGCAGTATATCAGATCACTACAGTGTCGTTTTCCGTCTGTCGTCTGCTAGCCCAGTGTCTGCTCGTGCCGTGAAACAGCTGCGTGATTTTCGCGGACTTGATCTGGTTCGCCTCGAAACTGACCTTTCTTCACGTCTTGCATCAATAGATACTACTCTAGATGTGAATACCATGGTCGGCCAGTACGAGCATGCATTCTTATCCACTATTGACTTGTATGCCCCAGTTACTGTGAGAATGAAAGCTTGCCGTCGCAAGGAACCGTGGTACAATGATGACATCCATCAAGCCAGGGCATTAAGACGTGCAAACGAGAAGAGATGGAGAACAACGAAATTCGAGGTGCATCGCCAGATTTTTGTTGAGCATCGAACAGCGGTCAACAACATGATCAAGCGAGCGAAGCGTGCTCACTACGAGTCAGTGTTGTCATCACTTGACCAGCGAACATGCTTTCGTGTGGTTAACACTCTGCTAAAGCCACCGGGAATAATTCTTCCACAATCCAGTAACACTGAAACACTGTGCAATGACTTCGCAACCTACTTTGCAGAGAAAACACAAAGAATTAGAATGCAGATACACACAAAGCTTACCAATGATGAAGAGTATTCTTGTTGTGCTATCGACTCTGGCAGCCAAAGCCAACGTTTGTCGAACGAACTCAATCGACTGCTACCTACTAGTGAAGAGGAAATGAAGAACATCATCAGCCTATGCCCATCAAAGACATGCAGCCTGGACTCTTGCCCCACTGATCTGTTGAAGAAAACAGTTGGTGTGCACATTCCTTATCTGGTGGCAATAGTGAATAACAGCTTTAAGCAAGGACTCTTTCCGATCACGTTGAGAACAGCAATAGTAAAACCACTTCTGAAATCCGACACTCTCGACAAAGACATGTTAAAGAACTACAGACCAGTGTCAAATATAGCATTCGTCGGCAAAGTCTTGGAGAAAGTGGCAGTTCGTCGTTTGCTTGACCATCTGACATTGAATGGGCTGCACGAAGAATACCAATCGGCATATAAGATGCTTCACAGTACAGAAACAGCTCTACTGCGTGTTCAGCATGACATTGCTAGTGTACTCGACAAGAATCGTGCAATGCTGTTTGTCATGCTGGACTTATCAAGTGCATTTGACACGATTGACCATGAACATTTGCTGACACTACTGCACGACGAATACGGTGTGTGTGGAATAGCGTTATCATGGTTCCGGACGTACTTGGAAGACCGCACCCACTGTGTCAAGATAGACTCAAAAACATCCGCGACTATTCCGCTACAGAGTGGTGTGCCACAGGGCTCGGTCCTTGGGCCAGTTATGTTCACTCTATACACCACCCCATTGCAGCGGATATTCAAAAGACATGGCATAAAATACCATAAGTATGCCGACGACATTCAACTATATGCGTCGTACAATCCCGCTACATCAGGCGACCAAGTGATAACTGCGAGGCGACTCGAAAACTGTATTGGGGAAGCTAGACGATGGATGGCGCTGCGCATGCTGAAACTAAACGACGAAAAACAAAGATGATGATCTTTACATCAAAACATCATCTCAGGATGTACGGAGGCTGCTCCTTGAGAATCGGAGATGATACGGTTTCACCATCAGATCGCATAAGGAGTTTGGGAGTTCACATGGATCAACATCTGACGATGACAGATCATGTGACTGCTGTGTGTGCCGCATGTAACTACCATCTGTACAGACTGTCGTCAATACGGCACTATGTAACAACTGAAGCCGCGAAAAGCGCTGTCAATGCACTCGTCACCTCTCGCCTGGACTACTGTAACTCCTCTTGCATAACATACCGTTATCACAGACAGCCCGGTTGCAGCGTGTCCAGAACAATGCAGCCAGGCTAATAACACGCACCAGTAAACACGACCACATCACACCAGCGTTGAAGGAGCTGCATTGGCTGCCGGTTGAGAGCCGAATCGCCTTCAAGATGTTGGTAATGACTTATAAATGCATCAATGGTTTGGCGCCGTCTTATCTTGCAGAACTTGTTCAACCACGAAAACGTGACGGACGCCTACGCCAGAACTATGCGCCAACACTGCACCAAGGCATAACAAATAAGTGTATTGGCGATTCGGCATTTGGCGCAGCAGCACCACGACTATGGAATAAATTACCTGTGAACATTCGTGCATCGGGGACACTTTCTGTGTTTAGAAAGTGTTTAAAGACATATCTTTTTATTGGACATTTTAATTAATTTAAATTGTTTTGAAATGATGGACATTGCTTTATAATTTTTTTTAAATGTTATATACATTTTAATTAGTGCTTAGATTTTTATATTAATTTATATAGTTTACATAAATTTTTTTTAGTACAGTATTAGTTTAGTTTAGTTTATATAATTTGCATACACATTTTTGTACAGTATTTATTTATTTATTTTTATATTAGTTTACATAATTTCCATATTAATGTACGTCTTTAAACCAGTGTTTAATTTGTTTAAAATTAATTTATATAATTTACATACAAAGCATTGTAAGTCTTAAAACCAAAGTTTAATTTTATTTATATAATTTACATTCCTCTTTTAGTATTGTACGTCTTAAAACCAGTGTTCATATATATATATTTTTAATAAGGTACATTTTATCTATTTATATTTATTAATATACATTTGTACAGCGCATCGATCCGCCATGCGGGAATTAGCGCTATAGAAAAAATATTATTATTATTATTATTATTATTACAATCTGTATGGCGTTTTATAAGTATGCTCATTATAGTGTACATGTTGAGCAGGTTTCATATATGCTGCCATCTTACCGATCTCTGATACGCCGACTGATGCCCTCAGGGTCGCCAGCAGAAACAGCCCAACCAGACTCATCCTGATCGACATGGTCGCGGTCGACTTGTGTGTTAGAAGCACACGTTCACTCTGGAAGATCTGGTTTACCTGAAACACACAACAAAACACTGATTCAAGCATTTATTATTCCCATGAACGTGTGGATGTTCTATATGTGCGGGAATTTAACTGGTCATATTTTCTAAACACAATCCTGACATTCACAAATGCATTTGTTTCAATTAGTTGCACTACATATGAATCACGTACAGCAAAGAATTGGTAATTTAAATGTATGAACTATACTAAAAAGTAACATGTCAGCATTTAAAATACAAACACGTTTGCTGTGCTTTGATAAATAATTCCAAAAGGGAATAGGTTCTATATAATAACATATGATTTCAAAAATAGTAAATCAAAGATGGCCGCGCGGTGTCGCCACGTTTACGCGGTAAGACGGACATTATCCACTGGTTCACCCACGCCAGCGAGATTTGTTTACGCTTCAATGAATCAGCTCGCCGGAGTTCTTTCATTATATTCATGCTAAGTATTTATTCATATAATGGGCCACTCCTCTCCGTGAGTGTAATATTTAAATACGAATAGTCCTTATCACGGTGTAGTTGCGATTTTGTACGCAATGTGCTTCGACCGACTGTTCAAACGGCGAAATTTTTTATTTAGTTTATGTTAATAATAATAATAATGTGCCTTATTTAACGCCGGTATCCTGCTGTATTTAAAGCCGCTCCTTGCGATGTATTCAATTATCATACCCAGTTTGGCAGCAGCTAATTCAGTGCCTATGCTAAACACGACTGGTGCAGTGCAGCCAGTGCGCGATGGAGTTTGTGAAAATGTGATTCAGCGACAGGTTGCACGTTGACCTCCGTGTGAGATATTTACTTCCCCTGGCCTAGACACGGCAGGCGGAAGGGACTAACAGGCTTTTAGTTTCTCGTCCGAAAGACACACGCAAAGGAGGTGAATGAATTTGCCAAAGCTTCGAAACGACAACAGGTGGATTCGAACCCCCGGTCCTCTCGAGCGGCAGTCGGACGTTCTTACCGCCGAGCCACCGCGCCCAGCAAAGGTCCGTTAATGACCAAACTTTACATAGCGTGCCTAGATAATACGTGAAGTCCAATAACAACAATGCGCAAAAAGAACCTTGAATAGAGACGTGTGATGTTATTTGCCTAAGCGTTAATTAAAGGTGCATCCTCAATTCGATTTTTTTGCAAGTCTTGGGGAAGCAGCTTTAAATAAAAAAGTTAATTCAGTTTTGTAACACGGTGCAATTGTTTTTATTAAAACCGTAGCTGTCAAGGAATTAAAGCAGTGTTGATACTTTTGATCCTACCGACTATCTTAATTAAGATTGTATATGCATAGTCACCCCTTTAGCAATTCCATAGAAATAAAGTTGCCGCTGAAATGGGGGTAGAGTTAAACAAGTGATTACACATAAAAAGCTACCAGTGTTGCAATCTTATCACCTATTTTCCATATCTAGTTGTGTAGGCCTTGCCAAGTCAACCAAATCAATATACGCATTCGCCCCCCCCCATCAGATGACCAAAATGTTGGCCTCTGGCCCATAGACCACAAGAACAAGTACGCTACGATGAATCAGCTACCAGGGAATTCTACTCATGCTACTTATTCATAATTATAATGGGCCTTATAATGGGCCACTCCTCTCGACGAGAATTTGAACACGAATAGAATTACTCAGCGTTTTAATGCGGCTGTGTCCTCAGACCGACTGTTCAAACTGCGTACTGACATACAAACGTCATTTTAATTCATGTTAACGATGTTCGTTTACGACGAGTAAGAAATATGCTAATTAAATATTTTGGAGATGAAGTTTTATTTTGGTGACTGCATAAGTTAGTTAAGCAGTCAGTGAATAAAAAAGTATATTGTATACAAATGGTTAGTCATTGCCACGCCTTTAAGGTGCAAATTGCTACATGGGGAATATCAATGTTTTTCAATACAGGAGTGGCTTATTATCATATTTATATTGTTAAAATATGACATATTCTATTCTAGAATATACCTAAAAATGTCACTAACGTTTTACGAGTAATATTATTTCCAAGCGTTAAATAGAATACGGTGGTGAAATGGCAAGAAACTTAACGCGTCATTCACGCGGTACCTTTAACTGTTAATTATTTTCATGTGGAAACGGAACAGTTACGTCCATGCTTAAAGTCCTGTTACCTTAATAGATCTTAGTCGCTCGAGCCATGTCCATTTGTTTCAGTAAAATGATTATATTTATTGTGTAGGTTTGTTTTATCGCGATTTGTTCCGATTGCAACACTGTATTCTTTTCAGGTAGTAGCCAGCCGTTCTACCTGTAGAGTACAGTCATGCTTCTATATCGCCGTGGGTTTCGTTTATGACTAGGGGCATTTGTAGCGTCTCGACAGTTATTGTGAACGTGATGTTGAATAGTCAACTATAATTGCCAGCTATAGTCATGATTCATGATAAGATTTTTATACGGGTAGCATATGAATTAGGAGTAGTATCACGAGATGTGATTTATACTTACTTGCCAACAGTCGAAACTGGGTTCCCAGGACGACAGGTAATGACTTACAAAACCAACATAAAAAATATTCAAAAACCTTTAACAATTACTTGAGTTTTGTATGTGCGTGCGTGCGTTCGTGCGTACATGCGTGAGTGAGTGAATGAATGGGCTCGACCGTGAGCAGACGTGTGTACGTACAATGTACTCCGCTTAACATAATCGAATTTCCGGGGAGAAAAGACTCAGAATGATGCGGAAGTCAGTGTAAGTCAAACCATTGAGTTTTGTTTAGTCTGTAGTTAATTACTGTATAGTAGCTACGACATTTCGTATTTTCTTAGATAGACAAAAGTCGCAACTAAGCTACGTAAATATCGCGAGGGCTTGTCCGCTTAACACAGCGTGATTCCGTTCCAGCCGTTTTGGTAATATTAAACGGCTGATTCTGTTATCCGTGACTCTCTTAAGCGGAGTCCATTGTATATTACATCCACCTAAACGTCCCGCCAAGTTATCGCAGACAAGCCACAACAACCATAACTTTTGGTGAACCCTGGTGACTTGGGACTTGACTTTGAATTCAAAGTGATGACCAAAGATTTGAGTGGGACTTGGAGGTCATTGACTTGAGAAGTGCAATTTATAAGTACGCTCATTATAGTGAACATGTTGAGCAGGTTTCATATATGCTGCCATCTTGAGAACTGACTTGGACAAGGGGGTGATTGACTTGAAACTTGACTTGATTTGCTAATTTGTGACTTACACAAGTCTACCCACATATCACGGCATATTGCCAATTTCAACATCACTTCTGTATAACTCTGGCTGGCCTCGTTGACCAATGGACCATTATTGCCAGATATAATCATTGTCAGCCTTCAGACCGATGGCTAGATTAGCAGGGTACACGGGTATTTATGCATTACCTTAAACATTCCGACATGTACGCGCGGGACCAGTCATCGATCCACATATACCAGTGGTCGGCAAACTTTCTGAATGGAATTAATTAGTGACTTTGAGCACGCACGAACGCACGAACGCACATGTTATCATCTTGGTAACTGGCACACTATATAATTATTATAATATTATATACATTGTATGCAGCAACTGTTTCATATTCAGTTGTAAATAGCACGTCCACGAATAAGGCTTATTATCATCATCGAACATCAACGCCTGATTGATTAGTTGCAAACTTCCACGCGAGTCAAACGTAACTTTGTTTGATTCAATAAATTATACCTCGTAGAAGTAACAAGAACAGTCGAGTTAGTTCGATTAATTTAATTACAAAACAAGAAGACAAACATCATGCAAGAGTCCGCTTCGCTTGAGAACCGACGGTCTGTTACGTAGTAACGCCGCAGTAGCCGCGCCATTCTTACATAAGGTCGTCTGGTGCATTATATAACAATGTCTCGCATGCGAGAGGCAAGCGACGTGTGTGGTACGGCTCGACTTTAGCAGACGACACTAAAGCCGAGCATTCTAAGGCTATTGAGAACGTAGTTCATACTAGGGGCAAAACATCGGTTTTAAAGATCATAATGCAAATATTCCAGAAATTCCGAATAGGGCTAAGCTAGACTCGACGACTGTGTCTAGTGTCTCGTACAAACTGAACATGGAACTTAAAAACAGATTGACAAATAAATACGCATGGTACTACAAAAACAAAACTATTGTAAATACATTCACATTTATATTATTTTTGAGGTTTTTGATCCCGGGTATATGTTTACTGCGGCGTGAATTCGAAAGCTTCGGCCAATAAATCATACCTGGTTTGACACAACTCGCTGTCTTTACTAACTTCGTTTTTGTGACTGTGACCTCGTTGTTGACTCGTACATATAGGGAGTGACTTGAACCGATAAGTTTATGTCAGTTGCAGGGTCAGAATCGCCGTCGCTCGATATTTTGCGTGATCTAAATCTTGTTAGTTAGTTAGTTCAGTTAAGTGCCTATGAACCGGCGTAGGCGAAGTTGGTTTGTTTGGCCAAAATGATGCTACGAGGCCTGACATCTACCGGCAAAAATCCACAAATTGGTTTCGGAAAGTGCCTGATTATACCGTTTTTTTGTGCATGATATTGTTGGAGTAGGTTCCATGACAACCAGTTAATCAGTCATGTTTGACCATGACACGCTTCAGTTGGTCTGTTGATGATCAGATAACCTCAATGTGGTGATAGTTAATTCGTCAAAGACTGTGGGAGCGATTTTAAGGAGTGGTGTATGTAGCATTGGTAAAGCCAATAAAAAGGCCACCATAGAGCTTTATCTCAGAATCAAAATGACGCACCTCAGGCAACCGCGCTTTCTGCAGGTTGGCTGCATGTGAACTCACGTATTGTGAGGTGACTTGTCGTCACGACTGCTCTTGTGAGGCAATACCAAGCTTAGTCAGCCGGTACAACGACATGCAGTCAAGAAATGACAGGCCATGATCTCAGCGAACGCCAGTCACTACACATCGGCAAGATCGACTCATCATCGTCAGTCATCTGCGGGACAGCTTATCTGACGATGATGAGTCGATATACGTACCGCAAACCACACGGGGTCGCAAAAAAAGGAGAACCAGCAAATAAACGTTTAGAAGGAGGTTTCACACTAGTAACCTGTATGTGATGAAGTCACCCAGGCATGCTAAACGAGTGGAACTGAATACCCCAGCAGACCATACGACGCCTGGTGCAAAGTACGCAGCAGAAATGCACTGCCTGTAGTCACACACATTATTGAAGTGTGAATTTGATTAGCAAAATCGCCTTGCGAGACTTATGGCTGTCGTGCGCAGTAATCGCTGTTCTTACAACTGATCTAATGTCACATTTGTGTAAAAAATTAGTCATTCTATATAAATAACAAACTGCATCTCTAAGGGATGTCATACTGTGGCCAGGGTCCCCTATAAAAGGAGCTTAGAGTAAGAACTAAAATACTGTGCGCCACATCACACATTATACTAAAAAATATACCAACTTACAGATTTGAGAGGGCATGCATCTATAAATACTATGTTTTATCACAACAGTTCATTCGGTGAATATCACAACAGTTCACTGCGATCCGGGCGGGCGCCGGGGTCCGGGCTTCGTAGATGTAATACCTACATTTAAAATAGTGTACCTAAATGAATGTGACCGCCTCGCTTGGCTCCACAATATGTGTGGCCTGTGGCGTCGTTACATAACACTGAGAACAATTTGGTATTTATGAAACACGATGGAATGCTGGAAAGCTAGCACTTCATAACAGTTCGCCGATTAATAATTAATATTATTCACTTGCATATTTCATTACGTTTTACACCCCCCCTTCCGTTTTACACCCCCTCCGTTTTACACCCCCCTCCGTTTTACACCCCTCCCCTCCCGTCCCTGGGCATTGTTTGCTACGCGTCGGAATGTGAGCACTGTCGCTTCAACACCAACTCGAAGTATCGTGGACTAATTCAGTCATGTAGCTTATACTGTACATACGATTTGAACTGCAACACAATCCCCTGATTCCTTCACAACGCTTCTCTTTTCGTTGTCCTTTCGAAACCACATCAGTTTAATTACGAATGCTATGAGATGCCGCATTTACCTGATCACCTGTATGACCAGCAATTGAAATAAATGCGTCGCTGGTGCGTCGCCTTTAACCAAGACGTGTAATTTACCTTAACATGTCAACGTTAAATGGCTGTTGACATATATAACTGTTGCCGACTTCAACAACAACCCATATATTGCTACTATATATCATGTTATTTCACTGGATCTAGACATTTGCCTAACGCCAATGTCAAGCGAAGTTTGCTCACTAGTGCTCTACTTACCGCTACAGGCGATACTGGAACAGCTTAACAAAGAACGTCCGTCAGTGAGTTAACCACCAGCAACACTGAACTTAGATGTTCAACAACGAGGCCACGAATTCCAGAGGCGACACCAGTGACGTGTATGGGTTCAACTACACGCATCGCTGATTACTCCAGGTCAAGGATTCGTGGACTCGTTGTCACGAGTCAGACTTCAGTCACACTAATACAGCCGTCCTCGAGACAATATGTAGGCCAAGGCGAACTTTGCACATTTTCAACAAGAGTGGTGCTGCTAAAACAATTGACTATAACAGAATCGCGGATAATAGAATCAGCCGTTTAGTAGAATCAAACGTATTGGATTGGACGGAATGATACCATATACCAGCTGAATTAAAATGCGCCGACATGACATCACTCTTTCGCACAGCATTTTCTGTGACTGAAAAGACTGATATGTGAGTGGCAGTCTCGGTCTCGGATGCTACAGGTGTAGACAGTTTCATATATAATCTATGGCCTTTCTCTCCGACGCTTCTCCGTCCATATATCGTCTCTTCTTTCTTCTACATTCTAAAAACAGATTAGTTGAAATGACCAATATATTGGTTAAATTCTACCAATCTGGTTGGTAGATATATGTCCACCCAATATCTTGGTTAAAACAACCAATCTGATATGGTTCACGTTTTAATAATCCATATTGGTTAGAATACTAATCAACATATGTTGGTCAATTTTACCCCAAGTTATTGGCTTGGATGGCAAATCTTGTTAAATCTTGTTAAACTGACTCGTCTAGTAAATGCACATTTTAGATGGTGCACCCTACTCAAAATCTCATGTAACATTACATCTTAAATGCCATACCTTCTGTAGACCGACGAAGGCTTTCCGACCCTCTGCAATGCTGGGCCTCCATTTCTTCTTTGACTCACGGCGGCCACAGGGGGCGACAAGTCGGGCAGCAAATCCAGCACTGTTGTTGCAATTTCTTCTGGAACGATACAAATATAGAATAATGCAGAGGAGTATCCGTTACCAATTTCATCAATACTTGGCAGCTTCAACAGAGAAGGCACATTCCTTGAAAGGTTTTCTAAGCAACAGCACACCCCCCCCACCGCACTCCCCCCCTAACGTCTGTAATCATTTGGGCTTGGCACTGAATCAGTATTCGGCGTAATTCATTGCCACCAGCCGACCCATATACTACAATGGGTGTCCCAGTGGTATTAAACATAGTTCTTCAGAGCAAAGCTGCAATGGTGACCACATATACATTGTATCTGTATGTCCTAGTAGAATGCCAGTAGGTTCTTTCATAAATCATGTCTTTCATTTTCTGGATTGTATGGATATTATTTTTAAATCAATGTATATTATACATGTAGGAATAGTGTGCAGTCAAAACACATGTATACCTGAACCCACATATGCCATATAGCACAGCACATGTTTAGTTGTTACACGATTCATGTAATACCAGTTAACCTTGCATTATATGATCGTATTGCTTGATCCTACACGTAACCACAACTGCTGTGTTGATAAGTTTCTAAATTATGCTTTAGAGCATATAAAGTAATATTATCAATTTATACTTTCATCATGATGTGTAATAGAGAATTGTTCATCCTTCTATGTACATTTGTTTACATATTCAAATATAATTAGTAGTTAGTTAGTAGTGATAATTAGAAGTTAGTAGTGATTTTGATTACGAATGTGACATATGCTATGAATATAGACATGACATGTGAACTCCAGTGAGGAGTTGCAGATAGCCAGACTGGCGGACTGTAAACAAGGTGTAATGTGGTTTTGAATGTTTTGATAGTATGTACTTGCAGAACAATTTAGAAAGTTCAATTTTAATCGTATTCAGTAATGTTAGTTACTGTATAATTAGTCAATGCATTATTATAGAAAAATACAAGTAATATAGAAACATATACATAATTATACACAATGAAGCACGCACGCATAATTAAAACACAAAAATACAAATATGATGTTTGATTTCATAGCAACGCCTCCCACGGAATTTTGGTGAAACTGAACGTAGGAGATGGCGATTTTTTGATCCTATTTTTTATTTTGATTGTTTTGAGAAAGTAAATATAGTTTTTTGACCACGTGACATGTGTATATGAGGAGAAGATTGGTACTCTAGGTGGTCGTTTTCATGGTTAGGTTAAAAAGTAAAAGATCGCCAACAATTATGTCTGGAAAGTTGTTTAAATGAAAAACACTTGACATTAAGCCTGCAGCCGCGAACCCTCCACCAGGATTAACGCCTATAGCGGGAAGAGGATGAGAGTATCGACCACAAAGAAGAATGCTCTCTGAGCACTGACCTCTATATAGGTCGGTGCCACTGAATGGCGTGACATAGCGAAATACCTCGTTTCCGTGATGGCATTTTTTATTATGAGATTCACAAAGTAATAATACATCTGTTTAATTTGCTGTAATGCACACAAAGCACATTAAGCAAGGCATCAGACTAGAATAATATGGTATGTTGCAGGGAGGTTCAGATTTTGTATCTCGCTTGCAAGCATCCCTGAACCGCAGGACGAGGCGGACGGCCGATACGCCAGGAGCAGACTCACCATAGAGGATATCCTTCGAAATGCGTCCATCCACCATGCGGCAGACATGGCCAAGCCAACGCAGATGTTCCAATGGTAAAATAAACATGTAGGCTAAATGTGTGTGTATATAATACGTATAAAAACTCTGTGTATATAGCATAGGCGTCAGAACTGGAGGGTCTGGGGGGGCAAAGCCCCAGAAATGTTTATGGGTATATGTTAAGTACACGTTGTTCCCTCCCGGTGTGCTCGCAGAAACCAACTTCGCCCCTTCAATATTCAACAGCTTCCGACGCTTAACACTGTGTCAATGTCGTATGGAAGGTATTTACGTCGAATGTACAGTGCCAAGAGTTATTTCGTAGTGAACAATCCGCGTATTACAACATAATTTGTGTTGTCCAGTTCGTTGTTCATCAAAACTATGAATTCATTACGCTAGTTAAATATTTATAATGTTGCTATTGTCGCAACGTTTGGTAGTATTGTTTATACGATCGGATGTCTAACTAGATGCAATTTCTATATGGTTTCTGTTGAGATATATGCCGCTTAATCGAAGCTTGCTAAAATCAAAATATATATTATTAATTAACGAATTTGTGTATCGGTTCAACATATTTGTAAAGGAAAATAACTTCATATGACTGTACGATAACCAGAAGGAGTGGTGGCAAATAAAAGGAGTTATGTTGCAATGCTCCAGTTTTTATGTTAAGAAATGCTCCGGTTACCAATTTCAACAGGGCCTATGTGTGGCTATCGAACAGCTTGTTCTGTCAACAACAATGGCTATTTCACTGATCAAAGACGCGGGCTCCACTGGTACGGCATGGTACCGACAACACGCTATTGAAATGGCGATACCAATGATCACTGGCCGTGACGGTCCTGGTTCAACGTACTAAGTCCACCTAAACAACTCTAGGGGCTGGAAGTACATGTCACGACCCGACGTGACGCGACTAGATTATTGGTTGTTGTAGCTAAGTTGGACTGAGTCGGACTGCGACGAGTTGCGTCGGGTCGTAGCATGTCTGTATTCAAGATTACGACGCTGACACTTGTCGATTTACTTGCTTTGGGCCTTGTTCTACGTTACCTGGCAGTGCTATGTATTCAAGATTACGACGCTGACACTTGTCGGTTTACTTGCTTTGGGCCTTGTTCTACGTTACCTGGCAGTGCTATGTATTCAAGATTACGACGCTGACACTTGTCGGTTTACTTGCTTTGGGCCTTGTTCTACGTTACCTGGCAGTGCTATGTATTCAAGATTACGACGCTGACACTTGTCGGTTTACTTGCTTTGGGCCTTGTTCTACGTTACCTGGCAGTGCTATGTAGTCAAGATTACGACGCTGACACTTGTCGGTTTACTTGCTTTGGGCCTTGTTCTACGTTACCTGGCAGTGCTATGTATTCAAGATCACGACGCTGACACTTGTCGGTTTACTTGCTTTGGGCCTTGTTCTACGTTACCTGGCAGTGCTATGTATTCAAGATTAAGACGCTGACACTTGTCGGTTTACTTGCTTTGGGCCTTGTTCTACGTTACCTGGCAGTGCTATGTATTCAAGATTACGACGCTGACACTTGTCGGCTTACTTGCTTTGGGCCTTGTTCTACGTTACCTGGCAGTGCTATGTATTCAAGATCACGACGCTGACACTTGTCGGTTTACTTGCTTTGGGCCTTGTTCTACGTTACCTGGCAGTGCTATGTATTCAAGATTAAGACGCCGACACTTGTCGGTGTACTTGCCTAGGGCCTTGTTCTACGTTACCTGGCAGTGCTAAGTTTTCAAGATTAAGACGTCGACACTTGTCGGTGTACTTGCCTAGGGCCTCGTTCTACGTTACCTGGCAGTGCTATGTATTCAAGATTACGACGCTGACACTTGTCGATTTACTTGCTTTGGGCCTTGTTCTACGTTACCTGGCAGTACTATGTATTCAAGATTAAGACGCCGACACTTGTCGATTTTCTTGCCTAGGGCCTTGTTCTACGTTACCTGGCAGTGCTATGTATTCAAGATTAAGACGCTGACACTTGTCGGTGTACTTGCCTAGGGCCTTGTTCTACGTTACCTGGCAGTGCTAAGTTTTCAAGATTAAGACGTCGACACTTGTCGGTGTACTTGCCTAGGGCCTCGTTCTACGTTACCTGGCAGTGCTATGTATTCAAGATTACGACGCTGACACTTGTCGATTTACTTGCTTTGGGCCTTGTTCTACGTTACCTGGCAGTACTATGTATTCAAGATTAAGACGCCGACACTTGTCGATTTTCTTGCCTAGGGCCTTGTTCTACGTTACCTGGCAGTGCTATGTATTCAAGATTAAGACGCTGACACTTGTCGGTGTACTTGCCTAGGGCCTTGTTCTACGTTACCTGGCAGTGCTATGTAGCCAGTAAGTGACTACTAAGTGTATGCATACCGATCGTAAGAATATATACACGCAACTCCACGAGCCCAGCTAACAACTGCAAAAGCGTAGATGCGTCGCGTCGGATCGTAGCTTGTATGGCTTCTTAATATACAAATGGAGCAGAGTAACAAATGAATAACAATTAACTGACACGAAAGATAGACATCTTAGTTTTAGCTTAGTTGCTCAGTTGCTCAAAATAATTCCGTTTGCTGCCACGTGGAAGTCCGCTCACTGCGTGTTGGTTGGGTGTTTTTGTCGTCACACCGAAATGTCGTCCAACGAAAAACCAACGTCTTTTTTTACGTTGAGCCAATATTTCTTGACGTCACAATCGGGTAAATCTGCACAAACTGCCTGTATATTTATTAGTAACTTATACATACGGATAATCAACCTAAACACGGTAGGCCATGTTTATTTTAAGCTTTGCTGCACGTGGCCTTGCGTGCGGTAACCCCGTGGTGGTTATCCCGTGGTGGTAACCCCATGCTGGTAACACTCGGCATGTTACCCAGAACAGCTAAGGCCTACTCGGCGTGTTCTCAACTTAATTGCACGATAACTTTTAGGGCACCCCATACCATGTTGCTGAGCAGCAGCGCGTGTATCTTATATTACCTGGCACACATTCTATTGCACATTTTAGAGTCACGTTTGTTCAAATGCAGAAGGACTGTTTCGGTGATATTTATTCATTCGAACATATTTTTAAAGACGTGTTATTTTATTCGGAGAGAGGAAGTAGATGACATGAAAACGAACTATGTAGACGTATGACGGAGAACAAGTCAGTGAAGTGTATGATACAAGGTTGAAGTCCTTGTTCTCGTTCTTACCCACTGTCACCTCTCCATTCTGTGTAGTCGTTCTTGTGAAACGCCAGCTGGCAACCTGCGTCAGTATCGCGATTATACACCTACATTTGCTTGCCTTATATAGCTTCTCAGTCTGACAACTGTGTCAATACAATCAAAGTTAAATGTGTGTAAACAATTATAAGTAGTTACCAACGTGAACATACTGAACAACTAACGGAAATATTAAACTACGTGAACAAAAACTTCAAACGTCAGCGATATCATAATCAACTCATTTCAGAGCAAACAATTAAAAACTAGACACTACATACATTGATGCCACTACCACTATTATGTATATATATATATATATATATATATATATATATATATATATATATATATATATATATATATATATATATATATATATACATATATATATACATATATATATATATATATATATATATATATATATATATATATATATATATATATATATATATATATATATATATATCAATCAATGTTAAATTATTGTTACAAGGTCTGACCACCAATTGCAACCAAAATGATCCTTTAATACGACATGATCTTAAGTCATTTCCACCTGGTATATACTATCTCCACAAAATGACATTTTTGCCACAGTTTGTTTCCTAGATACCATGTTACATAACATTGAAAGATCGGTTACATAACATTGAAAGATCGACATAATTCCCCAAAAGATAATATTCACAACGATTCAAATACGTCGTCATAATCCCGTACCCTATGGGGCTTTTGACCTAAAGGTTTTTGACCAGGGAATCGTTTCGACCTAGGGGGATTGACCTGCATTTTTTCTATGTCCATGTTGTGGATATGAAAGGAAAAAACCCATGCTTTAGCTAAGGGACAAAGGTCCTAATAGGTCCAGGTGGCAAGAGTCCAGTTGGCAACTGTCCAAAAGGCTGTTGTCCCGGACCCATGAATTATATGTGACACCGGCTGGTCGATTATCAATGGCGATAACAGCCATGGGAACCCATTAGTGCCCTGCGCGGGCCGGGCTTTGGGTCCAAGCCCGGCCCGGCCCGCAGCCCGCGGGCCGGGCCGGGCCGGGCCTCTACATAATTTCGCGGGCCGGGCCGGGCCTGGGCCTACATACTGCGGGCCCGGGCCGGGCCTGGGCTGAAAACAATTTAAACACAACGGGCTTGGGCCGGGCCTGGGCCTAGTGTGAGCGGGCCGGGCCGGGCCTGGGCTGGGCCTGGACATAATAAAAATATTCATACAAAACACCGATTATTACTTTATTTTTTAATAAAAACTGATTATAAATTGTAATTCCAGTTAATGAATGCTTAAAATTATTTCTTTAGTATTATATAGTTGCAAATTGAGACCTTGCATGGAATCTAATGGCTGGAAGTAGCCAGCCCTAAATGTTTACTTTATAAATATTTGCAGAGGCAATCAAGCCATGATTAACCATCAACTTATCACCCTTTGACCCTACCAGTGGACATTCTATTGTCTAGGTCTTCCCTCCAAACATTGCCCACCTGAATGACCTGCCCACTGCCAAGTGCCCACTTGGCCACTAGCCCACTACCCAGTACCCAACCCAGTTGGTAACTGGTATTTCACCCCAGTCTTAATTCATTCACACTTGTACTAATTCACACATGTCTCAACCTGATCTGTCTCATGCTAGTGACTGCACACCTGCTGGAAATGCCACTGGGTGTCTGTGCCAGTGGGTAATATTTAATTGAAATATCATATTAAATTACGTTAACTTAGTTGAGCTAATTCAATTAACAATATAAATTGGGGTTATGGCTTGCATATGGGTTAAGTCAGGTTAGATAAACAAATTTCCTACCTTAACCATAAGCCAATACATTAAAGCCAAATATAACAAATGTTATCATATTTAATAGTAATGACACTAAGAAGTTTTTCTTTATTTTTCTTCAGGATATTCGTAAGTTTGAAGAAGTTGGTGGTGCTGGATTTTTAGAACTCATCCAACACACTATGGAACATCAGCATAAGAGTAGTACTCAACTAAGAGCTAAGGATATTATGCCCCATCTCATATATGTATATATGTTTTTTTTACTTAATAAAACAAACAGTCTGTTTTACAGCTTATTTGTTTTTCGTCTTTGTTATAAGATTATAGGTTTATCTTCTCTAAACTTAGCGGGCCGCGGGCTTGCGGGCCGCGGACTTACCCATCTTTGGCTCGCGGGTATGGGCCGGGCCTGGGCCTAAAACTTGCGGGCCGGGCCAGGCCTGGGCCAAACATTCACGGTCTGGGACGGGCCTGGGCCGGGCCTGGGCCTAAATTCTAGTTTGCGGGCCTGGGCCGGGCCGGGCTTGAAAAATTATTGCGGGCCTGGGCCGGGCCTGGACTCTAACTGCTAATTGCGGGCTGGGCTTGGGATCAAATTCTAGGCCCGCGCAGGGCACTAGAACCCATGCACTTTGCGTTGTCCAAGGAGGCCATTGACGTCATCTAAGGTGACGTTTTTAAGTCGGATCCCCTAAAGCTAAGAAGATATCATAGTGATGCACGCACTGATGTGTCTAGGATCTCGCAAAGGACCAAAGGGTGGCGGTGACGCAACATAGTAGATAAGAAATAAAAAAGCTAAACCGGAGAGGGCGATCGTGACATAATGCCCCCTCTTAAATACGCCACGAAAGCACAGGTTCGACGTTAATAAAATGACACCTGATTGCTTTTTAAAAACAAACTAGAAAAAGTTAAAGATTTAATTAAAGGATTTGGGGTTATGCTTTGAGGTTTTATGCATTGAGAGGTTATGTCAGTGGGGGGTTATGTCCTACATAGGCCCAGTGCGGAGGGTGACTTTAGTAGCGAGGTTCATTACAGTTGAACACGTAGTTTAATATTTCCAAAAACGACAATAGTCATTAACTGAAGCATCGTACTTGCCTTCTGGCAAGTTCAGGCAGTGACCAGGAAACTTCGGAAAGCAATAAAGAAGCTTGACCCCAGTCATCTAATGTGGCGTACATCATCGACCATGACATAATGATCACGCGTTTTCGACATTCATTTGATCTTACTACTGAAGCCCTGGATTGGATGAGGTCATACATCAGCCAGAAATGAACGACAAATGGTGGCGCCACACCACGGAGCCTGGATAATCGAAGCTATATTTCGTGATGACGTGCGTGTAAGCCGTGGCGCCATCTGCCGATCAATCCTTTCAGAACTACGTTAGCAGTTCACGTACGAAGCGTGATAGACACGCTACGACACGTTGAATGCAGTGCTGAGTGGGTCATGGATAAGATAAGCCTACCACAAATAGGTTAAACGTCAGCGCACATGATCGATTTCAAATTGGTCTCTATGCAAGCCCTGCACTAAAACAGAAAATCGTCTCTATTCCACGTAATGTCTTAGTTATGCGGAAATATTTTTTAGACCCGAATTTATTCGACCTCTATACAACAACAGGAAGTCGTGATGCTTCACAACAGTGTTCCAAGTGCAGCAATGCCTTGCTGGCTGTTCGTGACAACACTACATATATAATTCCTTATTTCCTGTAAACAAGTGTTATCATGCTAATATCATAATAGGCCGAAGTTAGGCCTATTAGGGCAGCACATTTCAATTCTCCAATAGCAGAGAGCGGCTCCGCGGTGGCCCTATCACCAAGAGCGGCTCCCCGGTGGTTGGACTTCCGAGAGGCTAGAGGGATCATGCCTCAGTTAGACTTCCCGAATGTAGGGCACAGTAATGAAAAGAGTTAGAAATATGTGATTTTTAGTAAAGTCGACCAGCATGTCAATGAGATAATGACAAGAAGTTTCAGAAATTTGTATGGTTTCGTTTTCTTATAATCGTGCAAAACATTAACATGGTCACCAATGGGTAACGTAACAGTAGGCTGAACCCAAATAGGTACCCTGGCAACGGAAATGCGGTAGTCATCTAACTTGTCTTGTCTTGTCTTGTATTGTTACTGGCCAACACTCCTATGGAGTCAAACGGTCAGGGTTGGGTGTGAATGCTATTTAGTCATGTTTGTTTGGGGCTAGGTGTGTGAGTGCTTGCTTAAATTGCTGTGGTTCTGTGATGTTGACTATTGCGTCTGGTAATGAATTCCAATCTTTTATTGTTCGGGGAAAAAAAGAAAATTTGTAACAGTTTTTGCTCGCGTGTATAGTGTTGAAGGCTTTGCTATTTAAATGCCGTGAATGGCGTTTGGTGGGTTGGAGGAGGTTTGCAACAGGCAATGATAGATGACTGTGGATGGCTTTGTGGAATATGGTGAGCCGTCTGTTTATTCTTCTGGTTGTTAATAGTTCTATGTGTAATTTTTTTATCATTTCTGACACACACCCAGTTTCTCGGGATGTGTAGTTGTTGAGGCAAAAGCGAGCCGCCCGTCTTTGTACCATCTCTATTTTGTTAATGAGAACCTGGGTGTGGGGGTCCCATATGGATGATGAATATTCTAGGAGTGGACGAACAAGGGTTGTGTAGGCGGTTGTTTTGATGTTTTGGGGGCATGAGTGGACAGTCATGGAGGAGTGTTTTTTTCTCAAAAATATACTGATAAAATGCATGAAAACGTGTGTATGTCACCAAACAATGAGTGTGTACTGTGGACAGGCTGCACAAAAGGAAGAATGGTTAAATATGGAGTTATTAATTGCCGACTCAGATGAGGCTACAGTCGTGTAGTGACAGTGTATAGGCTCAGTTACATGCTCCAACATAGAATCACACGAATACACCAAAACGGCTGCTAGCTTGCCTCATATGACGTAGAACATTGTCTATATTAGGCTAATTAATATTATATTATTATATATATTTTATTGATTCCATTTAGTCAACAAGAGCATTACTTGTTAAGTGCCGCTATTATTTAAACTTTGTAACTGTCTCCTTTAAGAGGTATCCTATAACAGATCTACTATATATAAAAAATGTCAAATAAATGTACATTTTAATGTTGTGCTATAACGTTTGATGTGCATTAGCTGGTGTGTTACGCTATTTGATGTAAGGTATTTATTTGCAAATAAACACCTTTTTATTTTCGGTTGTTAAAATTGCCCGAAAGATCTCATGGCAAGATGAAAGCTTAAAATAAGCACATTTTTGTATGAGAAATCAAAGTTAATTTTCAAAAATGTATATTCACCACATTTCAGTACCAATGCATGTTGTGTGCAGTTCTTTGTAAGTTTGCGTACACAAGGAGATGAAGGTATGCAAGCCTAACCGTAACTAACCCTATCTCTAGCTAACCCAACCTTAGCCAAACCCATCTCTATAGCTAACTCCTTCCCTAGCTAACCCTAACCAAAAACTGGTTTACAGAAGATATAGCCATTCCCATAGACGCAGATTCATAGGAAAAGTGAACAGTTTGTTTGGAAAAACGCAGAGAATAACAATCACGACTAGCATAGTACAGACCGGATGCCAGAATGGAAATTTGGTCAAAATTTGGGGGTATGGCACTAGATTGTGAGGGAGCAGGTAGCTATTTTGCACCAGAATAGTAATTGCAACGGGTATCTGGTCATGTGATACCCTTTTATGGTGACGTATCCAAATCAAGTAGTACGCCATGTAACCTATCAAATAGAAGCATGAAAACAGTCACATAAACAATAAAATTTAACAAGTCTGTCACATTGGAATTAACTCAAAATATAGTTAAACGTGATAAATTGTCACTTTTCTTACAAAGTTGCGCCATATTTAGTTAAAAATCAAGCAATTATATAAATATTAATTTGAAAATAAATAGTTGGTATATTTAAAGAGACAGTAAGTTGGTTTCATTGGTTCGCAATGCTCTAAACATCTAGTGTACATGGTCTATGATTTATCAAGTGTCAAAATTGACCTATAATTAAATTATGTGACTGGTTTTCAGCTAATTTTATGGGCATGGTATTGTTTTGATTTGGCTGCGAAACAAATGATAATGACGTGACAAGCAGCAGTGTCTCATAATTGGTTTACATATACATTGTGCCGCAACTAGACATAAAATTGGACACTTTCTCAGAAAAAAAGCTTCCTTATTTGGGATCATGCCTCAGTTAGACTTCCGAATGTAGGGCACAGTAATTTCAGATGTGTAATTTAAAAAAAAATTATATCATCTTACATAACTGCATTTGAGCAGACACATTGGCAAGTTTGCTGGTAGAACATGTTGTTAGTGTAATTGTGGATTTTTTATTATTTCAATAGGCGGAAGGATTTTTGGCAAGTTTTTCGCCACAAGGCGCGTGTGCGTAGTAATTTATGCAGAAATTGGTAAACATTGACGGGTATGGCATGTTCAGGCATTTTAAGAGAGTTAGAAACATGTGATTTTGACTAAACTCGACCAGCATGACAATGAGATGATGATAATGGCAGGTACGATGTTTCAGAATTTTTGATGGTCTCGTTTTCTTATAATCGTGCAAAACATGGTCACCAATGGTAAAAGTAACGGTAGGCTGAACCCTGTTGCCGCCCCCATTATCATGTTGTGAAAGCCTAGTCTTATCGGGGGCTCTCACAAGACTGGCTTTATCACAACAGGCTTTTGATTCAGACTTTGGGTCATACAACCCGCGTGTGTGAATTGGTCGTCTGGAAGATTATCTTTCCCGTCTTGTACCGTATCATCCTGAGTGATTGAACTTCAATAAAATATATATAATATATAACATAAAAATATTTTATAATTCACCAGTGGTGTTTATTAGTCACAAATACTTTATAATTATCTTCTGTGTTTTGCATCCCGTCAAAAGAATAGGAGATGGGTATTTTATGTCAGCTGAGGCAAAACGTTTGCGCAGATTTGTAACAAACGCATATGTTTTATTCTTAACTGATCGGAGCGTGGGTTATTTTTCTCGTAATCATGTTTAATGTTATCTAAGCGACTTAGACCTAACTATATGTAGACACCTAAAGAAGTATTGGTGGGTGTCCGATACGACCGCATTCCCTCCAACAATTGCTACACGTATCGTTGTACACACTGGGCGGACCGACAATGGTACGTGTCTAGACTCCTGGGGCGGTTGTGCCACCTTCAGCTGCAGCAATCGCTGCAACTGTTTTTTATCTACTCAAATTACCGAATTGTGCATTTATTAAGCTTAGTTGTTATTCGCGGGGAGAGTAATTTGCACAAATTCGCACAACAGTCTGATTTCATTAATTGCCCCTTTCTCCATCAGTTACTTTACCCCGGGTGTAATCATAGTTAGCTTGTCAAGACATTATTAGTTTCTTCAGTAAAAGGTGCCCCGGCGATCGTTTTTATGCCGGATTATATTATACTTACATATATTACATCGTTTACTTCATATGGCAATATCTAGTCAGCCCAGCATACTATTTCACGTCGCAGTAACTACAGCAGGTTCTAATACATGCATTATTCCCCGGACCACGAAACGCATTGAAATAGTGTCTGCCCAACATTTAAAAGTAAGATTTTCCATCATGTCCAATACAGTTGACACAGCATATGACAAACAACACAGACAACACAATTATAATTCAAACTTTTATATGCAGACTACATAATGCATAAACATGGTAACATTGCTTATTTTTTTATTTTCAATGTTTTTGTCACATACACTGCATGGTTACCAGGTGATGTTTGTGGCAATGGATTGGAGGTATACCTTGATGGGGGCGGGTATCGTAGTCTGCTACCACTGTGTTCAGCTTGGCGTTCATATTGGCGTACGTTGGATGTGGTCTGTGTTGAACACATCGAGCACGTCTTGGGGCCTCACACCGTGATCAACATCCATCAGTTTGAAGTTGTCCTGCGGCGGGCGACGAGGTTTGCAACTGGAGACTATTATACCGTCAGCAGTACCAGTCAGATGATCGGTAGATTGGCTGGCAATCCCAGCAACACAGAAGGACAACTGCCAAGATAGTCGTGACGTACCGTGTCACACACCATCTCATAGACATTCCAGCAGCCATTTTCTACGTGGCTGCTCCACTCGTTACAAGAGGGCGCTACCTCGTCCCCTACTGAGGGACAGACGTATATAAGCAATCTTTCTTTCCATCTGGCATCCGACTATGGAACCAGCTGGCCGAGTGTACAGTCACATCCCCGAGGGTTCAAGGGAGGGTTGACCACTCTGGGTGTGTAGGCACTTAGCACGAATTTACCCCGATTTTAAACTGCACCAAACTGGCAGTGTCAACACATTCATATTGTACATAGTCATCACATTCACGTCGTATATGTGCAATACATTCACGTTGTGTACGGTCATCACATTCACGTTGTACATAGTCATCACATTCACATCGTATATGTGCATCACATTCACGTTGTGTACAGTCACCACATTCACTTTGTACATAGTCATCACATTCACATCGTATATGTGCATCACATTCACGTTGTGTACAGTCACCACATTCACGTTGTACATAGTCATCACATTCACGTTGTACATAGTCACCACATTCACGTCGCATATGTGCACCACATTCACGTTGTGTATAGTCACCACATTCACGTTGTACATAGTCATCACATTCACATCGTATATGTGCATCACATTCACGTTGTGTACAGTCACCACATTCACGTTGTACATAGTCATCACATTCACATCGTATATGTGCATCACATTCACGTTGTGTACAGTCACCACATTCACTTTGTACATAGTCATCACATTCACATCGTATATGTGCATCACATTCACGTTGTGTACAGTCACCACATTCACGTTGTACATAGTCATCACATTCACGTTGTACATAGTCACCACATTCACGTCGCATATGTGCACCACATT
The DNA here is from genome assembly GCA_033239005.1 of Lamellibrachia satsuma. Taxonomy (NCBI): domain Eukaryota; kingdom Metazoa; phylum Annelida; class Polychaeta; order Sabellida; family Siboglinidae; genus Lamellibrachia; species Lamellibrachia satsuma. Next base: position 378,520 of record BSQZ01000028.1, read on the forward strand.
CACGTTGTGTATAGTCACCACATTCACGTTGTATATATGCACCAAATTCACGTTGTGTATAGTCACCACATTCACGTCGTATATGTGCACCACATTCACGTTGTGTACAGTCACCACATTCACGTCGCATATGTGCACCACATTCACTTTGTGTATAGTCACCACATTAACGTCGTATATGTGCACCACATTCACGTTGTGTATAGTCACCACATTCACGTCGTATATGTGCACCACGTTCACGTTGTACATAGTCACCACATTAACGTCGTGTATGTGCACCACATTCACTTTGTGTATAGTCACCGCATTCACATCGTATATATGTGCACCACATTCACGTTGTACATTGTCATCACATTCACGTCGTATATGTGCACCACATTCATGTTGTGCATAGTCACCGCATTCACATCGTATATATGTACACCACATTCACGTTGTGTATAGTCACCGCATTCACATCGTATATATGTGCACCACATTCACGTTGTACATAGTCACCACATTCACGTCGTATATGTGCACCACATTCACGTTGTGTATAGTCACCACATTCACGTCGTATATTTGCACCACATTCACGTTGTGTATAGTCACCACATTCACGTCGTATATGTGCACCACGTTCACGTTGTATATAGTCACCGCATTCACATCGTATATGTGCACCACATTCACGTTGTGTATAGTCACCACATTCACGTCGTATACGTGCACCACATTCACGTTGTACATAGTCACCACATTCACGTTGTATATAATCACCACATTCACGTTGTATATAGTTACTACATTCACGTTGCATATAACCACCACATTCACATTGTAAATAGTCAACACATTCACGTTGTTTATAGTCACCACATTCACGTTGTTTATAGTCACCACATTCACGTTGTATATAGTCACCACGTTCACGTTGTGTATAGTCACCACAGTGTGATAATTCTCCAGAGTGGGATTGCGCACTTACAAGGAAAAAGAAGAAGATCAAAGGATTGTTTCGAATTAGTGAATACATATTGTGATTATTGTTCGGTCCGCGATAATTGTGCGGTATTGCCCTAGCAGGAGTGCTAGTCCTAGGGGGTAATGTACTGGGGTGAGATCCCGATGGTATTGTCCTGTCACCATACATGGCACATGCGAGTACAACCCCATGGTTACGATGTAGCGTAGAAGACAGGAATCATTTAAGTTACTATGTCGGAAGAAATGCAGTTTTAAAAGACACGCATCGTGCATGTGTTGTGTTGTGTAAATGTCAATTGTATGCTCAGGTGTTGAGCTATCAGCGAATGCAAACAGTAAGTGTAGTCATGTATAGAAATATTCGCATCAAGGCATATTAAACGTCACCAGTAAGTTCGCTGAATACAAACTATTATACAGCAATGTGCTACTCGTCATAAGGTCCTACCTCCAAGACTATGCCTGAATCATTCGACCGCAACCAGTGTTCCATAAGGTTCCTTACTCTGGACTACACAAGAGGTAGCCAACCGTATAAACAGGTCAGTACCTTCCACCACATTGCATGTAGCGAGTATATGTTTCGCAGTGTGTGTAAGTAGCCTTTAGAACTGTACTCGGAGTAGGTTGACCGACAACCAAGTCAACGGGAAATTTTCTGCTGACTGTAAGTATTACCTTATCTTATCTTTTAACTCCCACGACATAAACCAGTTGTCAAGAAGGCTCTGTTTATGTGAACCTCTCTGACAAAAACAGGTCTTAGTTTTCAGCACTCGACACGGTAAAGCGCCTATGTTTGTAAACGCTGTCGTCGTCAGATGTTCTCATAACGGCCATAGAGGTTCGATAGAATTGTCACAATATCAAGCCAAGCCGACTTTTACAATAGTAGTGGGTATTACCACTGCCTGGGTGAGGTGATATCTTCGTTCGAAATGTATCGCGATTGCTTGGATGAATAATAAGCAACCTGTAGAGAAGACAGCTGGGCCCGTAATCTCAAAGCAGGTACGATTTCATAACTCAAGTTTTCCGTAATTGTATTGTGGCCGCAACATAACCGGGGAGTCACTCGTGGGATTTCTAGGGATGCAAGTGCGATAACAAACAAGGGAAAGTTTTTTCAAAGGATTAAATAGGGGTCTCAATATCCCCGAAATGGGTTGCTTAGTGGTAAGTGGACTAAAAATAACTCTGAAGTATCGTATTGCCGGTGAAGCTTTGATGCCATATTTACGGGTAACATAAGTTGCGAAGTCTTTCGAAAACACGGACCCAGACACCTACAGTACATACAGTACATACAGTACATACAGTAGCTACAGTACATACAGTACATACAGTACATACAGTAGCTACAGTACATACAGTACATACAGTAGCTACAGTACACACAGTACATACAGTACACACAGTACACACAGTACACACAGTACACACAGTACACACAGTACACACAGTACACACAGTACATACAGTACACACAGTACACACAGTATACACAGTACACACAGTACATACAGTACACACAGTACACACAGTACATACAGTCACTGTGACAATAGTAGAAGAAAGATAGGCTGGAAAGAATATAATACGCAGAACAAATTCACAAACACAGATATGTTTATATATAAAACATGCTTGAGAATTAATATTGAGTTGAACAAGCTTAGAAATACTGTCCTCAACTTAAAGAAGGTAGAACTAGAAAATACGAAGTAGCGCTAGGAAAAGGATACTGAGGATTGGGTATACGAACATTCTAATTATCACGCATAACGATACTGGAATAAATGACATGCTGACTGTGTAGATGTTTGCAGTGTGATTAGATGTTTAAAGGCCGAATATGGTTTTTGGTTTGTTCTTTCCAGGAGTGCTTTATTGCTAATTGTTGCTGGCCACCATATCCTTACAATTCTTCTTAGACATTTATTTACAAACGCTTTACGGTACGCCATGCCTAGCACTACACCTTTAAATGAGTTTAACAAGCGTAGCTTGGATAGTTTTGGTATTTCTCTGAACTTCCATATCATTATATGTTCCTCCGTATGTGTCCACGATGCCTCCTAGATATATATATATATATATATATATATATATATATATATATATATATATATATATATATATATATATATATATATATATATATATATATATATATATATATATATATATATATATATATATATATATTTGAAAGATTCTCTTTGTAGTGTAATTGGGCTGTTGTTTTCTTGCTTTTGATCTTCACGAGCTTTGTTTTCTCTTTGTTTACATTCAGTTATAACGTGGCTGCAGTTGTCTATTACTGATGTTTTGTCTTGCATTTGCTTCTGTTTGTGTGAAAGAGGAGTTAGATCGCCAGATAAGTCAAGATCATCTCATTGTTCCTGTAGTGTCCATTGTCAGCCATTTTGATTTGCTTACGTAATTGTTGTGATGGTCCAGTTAATGGCCACCAGGAAAAGAAATGGCTACAGTATGCAGCCCTGTCTCACGCCGGTCTTTACATCACGTTTTCCTGTGGTCTTCCACTTGTGTACTCTGCATGTCATTCCTATATGTGCCGTTTTGATTGAGATGAACTTCTCTTGTATTCCATAGTGTCTCGTTACCTTCTACGTGGTCTGACGGTCTAAGTTATCAAAGATTTTTTCGGTGCATTATCTTTCCAGGCAGAAGCCTGTCTGGTGGTTCCTTAGTTTTGAGTCGAGTGCCATTTTCAGCCTCTCCAGGATGATTCTGTTTAGGACCGTTCCATGGTCCAGAGAGAAGCATAATTCCTTTATAGTGTTTTACGTTTTTAAGATCTCTTTTTTTGTAGTTTGACCAAATATATATTTTTTCCAATCCCAATGTATCTCCTCTTCACCACAGATCATGCTTAGTTGACGTGCCTAAGTCTGCCTTTAGCGCCGGTATGCCATCTGGCCCTGCAGATTTCCTACTCTTATGCTTTTAGAATCTCCACACGAGTACACATATAAACCTGCTAGAAATAATGCAGATTTGTGTTACACCATCAAACAGTTGGCTTATGTAAAACACTCAACAATACACATACATACACATGGCAGTTTCCCTTGTTAAAATATAGTTTTTGATCCAGGAAATGTGGATGGACAAGCCTAGTTGACTGTTAAAGAGCGACACCCTTGTAGTGTGACGTATGTTCTTGCGCATTATCTGGCGAAAACGATGTTTTATTACACAGTGCAATCTTATCGTAATATTGACTACTCACAATACACTCTCGCAAACCCACAATTACCCACTGGCGGCCCCCAATGTCGTTGCTTCTAATAATATGATACAGTCCTAAACTGTGCAATAGGTGCCCAAAATGATTTATTATTTTGTGAGAAGGGCCGCGGAGTTCGGGTAAATTTAAATGATATTCAGACGTGTGTCGGCATAGTCGCATGCGGTGACAGTCCACGTGACTTGTTATTATTGTTTTGTCCGTGCATTCATCAAAACATTTCAGTGGGCAACCAGTTTGACTGCTACTGATTGGTGTCAACTGACTTCATATACCGCCCTGGTTTATGCATAGACCAGCCTGATTGACTGATATAATTATATCGTATTGTCTTCTGCGTCGTAACTCGTAGCGTGCGAACCCACTACCTAGTACCTAGGCAATGCTGTAGACACTGGTGTATATAAAAGCGGACTTGTCTGAAACAGTTTGTTTAGCAACAATTGGACTTCAGATCGTTTTTATCTATACTCTGCGCATTGTGTAAGCCAGGCTTTTGTACGTGTGATACTTCCAAATGTGCTGAACAACCAAATGTGCAAGGCTTGCGAGCTTAACACCAATGTGTACAAAACTGTACTCCATAGAACGCAAACAAGAAACAAAAGCATCGCAGCATAACCTTGCAAGACCCATACAGTATCATATATGAGGATTACGATGACTGGTTTACCAGGAAGTGGGAGGTGGGGGGGGGCGATTCTAATAATGTGTAGGAGGTGGTATGTTGGCCTCAAAAATAGGTGGAAAATGGGAGGTGGCATTGGTGGGAGATGGACTCTCACAAGATGTGGGAGGTGGGGGTTTGGCTGAGACCTCTGCCACACACACCTCACGATGTGACGTATGCTACCTGGTACGGTCATGAAAATTACGTTTTTCTGTGAATACCATTAGTGATGCGTGTTATCACTTTCAGACGGTGCCGCACCAACAAACTCGCCTTTCGCGACCTGGTGGTAGTGTGTGTTACAACTCGCAGCGATGATGGGAGCTCGGGTGTTGCTGTTCGCAGGTCTCTGTCTGGTGATGATTAGGAACCTGACGGCGATCGAAGGTGAGCTGATGTATCTCCTTTCTCACTACGTGTTGACCTCATTTCGTTTTGTTTCGTTGTGTGTGTTTTAAGCTTGAATGCCGAATGACATATCCGATTTTAAATTAGCATCGGTTTGAAAATAGGGTCTGTGTAAAAGTAGGATCTACATAATTGCATAATAATTCACAATTCATTCAACAACAATGATTTCGGACCGGAAAGTCCGTTTTTCCCTGGTTCCGCGTTTCTGCCTTTTGAGTAAAATGTGTCGCGTTTTGTAATTTTCAATAATAAACCACATTCACGGTAAAATATACATATTTGGTACACACGAGACCATATTAAGCACGTTATTTCTTTGGCATCAGACACTGTCTCATGTTATTCCATATTTTCCCGCCCCAGTGACAGTGTAAACATTAGTCTCGCTTAGCCGACTCTCGCTCGGCTTCGTGAATCCACTGAGAAGAGTCTGGCAGCAGTGGCGTGGTGTCGTTGTTACCAACTGTCACCGCTCAATGTTGTGTAGGCGTTCCCTTGAAGAGCCAGCAGCCAATCAGCATCATTATTGAGATGCATTCCTAAAAATTGTTTGGCCTGATTTAACCTCTCAGTTGTGTCAATATAATCAAAGTTTAAAGTTCATTCGAATTGCATCGTATAAACTGAAAAAAGTTTACTCTTATTTTATGAATTAGCCAAATGCTCGGATGACATCGTAATTAGCTAATTATGTATACACCCAGAATTCGGGTGCATACATAATTCCCGTCACAATGAAGGGCACACTCTGCATTCAGGCGATGATGTGTGCGACAAACAGTGGCGCCACAGCGCGGAGCCTGGATAATCGAGGCTAGTGCACCAGTCCAATGTAAACATAAAATATCTGCCCTAGCGGTACTTTTTGAGAATTGCTACGTTCTAATTAACTCCAGTAGAGGGTGCGATTGTCGGGCTTCAGAGGCAGACGACACATCTATGATCAGTAGAACGCCAAAGTCAGAGACAGTCAGAGTATGCATTGTTATATTGAAAATGTGGTTGATGATTTCTAACAGTTAAGGTATAATGTGAACTATTTTAACGCCACGCCGATTCGCAGGATATGCCCATGGTCTTTTCAGTGTATTTGTTACACAGAGTCCGAAGTAGTGTGACTATTGTATAGTTACCGGTGCAGTTTTCGATCCATTGAAATCTCGCTTGATATCGCGTTAGAGACGTCACAGCGTCTGATTACTACAATAACGATACAGAGTCTTGTCTGAGCAAAATATATTTTGATATATAATATAACATGGAACACGTTTATGGTATACATACCTTGATAAAAAAAACCGACTTTGCATGCTTACCAGACATTATTATTGAGTGTCTGTTAACGCATGTCTCGTTCTTGGCCACGTGACAATAATAGCCTTTTTTGTGGTAGATGTATGGCAAGTTAATTTTGTCATAAAAGTAGGAATAATTAAAATGTGTTAAATATACGAGAAAAAATATACTACATTAACGTTATATAGTCAATACAAATATATGTGTATGTGTTTTATACAGCGCTTTGTCAAGCCTGGTTGTTATAAAAAGTTGACATAATTGGAACAAAGTAGTAAAATTAAAAACTATTGTCTTTACGGATTACCATAAATATAGGTCGAATTCCGCCGGTTTCCTCGACTCTCGCGACATCGTTCAGATGTTCAATATTCGTAAGTTTTTCACTCAAAACCACTGTTTTAATAATTTGTTTGCATTGAATAAATGAAGTAGCTTTTACTGATTTGGTATATCGATCTCTTACATAAAATGTTTCTTCAGGTTTTTTTAAACGGCATATTCTATTAAGTAGGTCGAAAACTACACCGACCAGTATACCCGGGCCAGGGCAGGGGAGTGGTTAGGCAGAGTCGTCCGCCCCACTCTTGAGCTTTGGGGCGGAGTTCCACGCCGTCATTACCGTAAGCGCCGATTTGGGCTTTCCGTAGCCAAATGGCTACGGAACTAATAACTTAAGTTTTAAAACCGATACGCACTAACCGTTTCACGTGTATTCCGTGACATACAACCGACACTTGGACGTCAAGAAACAGAAGAAATGTGCTCCAAATAATTATTTATGTCATGAGTACATTTATTGGTCACACAGAGAAGATTTTATAAATAGCCGCCATACTGTGCATGTGATGTAGCCTTTGGGTCACATGGTCAAATGCGATTTCGTGTAGAATGAGGCCAGAGTGGGCCAGCAGCACAGACATAAATAAAACACCCGTTAGTAAGTTAGTAGTTTATAATGTGATGATTAATGATGTAACTCTATGGCCAGCAGACGACAATTCTTAGCATGACCTTATATTGATCTACGAGAATCCCATTTGGTAATCTCGCTTTGTTATGGTTATTGTCAGGTAACTTTAGCGATATACATATAAGAATGCATACAGACAATCTTATATGAATACAGACATGTTTATTGCTATGTTTATGGCATTTTTGTAAGGTTTCATGAAAATACTTACGTTTCTGCTGAGCGAGATCTTCGCCTTGCAACAGCAACAGCCAGATAGAAAAAATTGTATGGCGATTGACTTTGCCTAGGGAGATGTATGAACAACTGAACATTCATTGACAATGACATCAGTTGCGCACAGTTTAGACAAAAAGTTTGTAATACCTGTATCTTAATTTCATGCCATTTGTTTTCATGATCCTAAAGGATAAACCAAGCCACATTTTTCTCAAATCAAGTAATTGCAACGAATAAAGGAGGGTGTTTAAAAGGCTAAAAAAACCTTATTTACAGTTAAGTTATTAGTGCATTAGAACCCTAAGACCCAGGCAAGTAATCCAACCAAGATAATCTCTGGCAGTGGTTAAACATTTGACAGTTTACTAGATCAGCGTACTGCCTTTTTATGCCACTATCTGCTGGCATGGCCTTATTTGGTTATTTGCGTCTGACGTTAGTGACTAGGCAGATGCAAATAAGTGTTGATGTGCTAGTGACTAGCACATCAACAATCACCCGGAACAATCAGGACTAATAATTAATTTATAGTAACGTATGTAAGAATGGCTATGCTGGTTCATTCGCCATATGTAATATAATATGCTGTTTTCACAAAATTCAGAAGAAACCTTAAAGACAGTTAGACATGTGACCCCCCCACTTCCCCCCATCCAATGTAAAGTCCTAGCTCAATCATTGAATAGTAAAATTTTAAAATCAAAATACATATGGTATCATATGTGTAATATTTTAGTAGCTAAAATTTTGCTACTGAAATTTAATGTTTGTGTCCAATTCATCACTACTATGAACCGATAGGTCAAATACATGATCTAAGTCCACTTTTGAATGACAGAAACAAATTTGAGTGGTTATCTGCATAACTTGCCTGCGTTGTTACTTAATTGTTTGTTTATGGTTGGCAAACACACCAGATCAACCATGCAGGGTTGAAAAAATCATGATTTAAAAAAAAAATCGGATTTTTTAAATTTAAATCGGATTTTTTTTATTTATTTGATTTTTTTTAATCTGGTATACACAATGTCATAAAATATTTCACTATCAGGCTATCTGGTGTCAATACAGCTACACAAGTGTGCGCACATTGTGCTTTTGTATTAAAAAACACACAAAACTTTGTTGATCTCGATGCTTGTAAACAATTATTTGTGTTAAATTCATATAAATCAGCGATTAAAAAAACGGAAGTAAAAAAATTTAAAAAATCATAAATCAATTAATTTTTTTTTTAATCGATTTAAATCATGATTTAAATCAATGATTTAAATCAAATGATTTAAATCAAACAACCCTGCAACCATGCAGTGGATTGTATCAAAAAGGCTGCCACTGCAGGAGTTGGCTACAGCCCAAGTGGTGCATTGATATGAAATGTGGCATATTGATTATAATCCATCTTATAAGATTGCTATGTTATTTATACTGCAGAATATACTGACTGGTGTGTTGGCTAAGTAGAAATTATAAACAAATAAAGGGTCATTCGTTGTTGTGGATGTTATTGTGATCGTACTAGTAGTATTTGTTCTGATCCCTCTTGGTCAGCAGAATATGTTTGCATATTATACTTTCGTGGCCTTACTAAACATGTACAAGTTTAATTAGAACCATCAACAGTTTAAAGACCATATATGGGGCACTGGTCCAAACACACCAATGAACACTAATGATAATTGTGATTACATGGATAACCCCAAACGTCACTGGCAATGCCACTTAATAAGTCACATTTGAGTACGATTTGAATGACATATATATATATATATATATATATATATATATATATATATACATATATACATATATACATATATACATATATATAAACAAATACTGCTAGTATGATCACAATAACATTCGCAACAATGAATGACCCTATATATATATATATATATATATATATATATATATATATATATATATATATATATATATATATATATATATATATATAGCCATTTAGTTATTAGTATTTGCTTAAAGTCAGGCCAGATAATAGACATTCTTCAATTACTTGGTGCTGCTAGTCAATATCACTAGAAATTTTGACATAATACTGGCAGTTATAAAACGTCTAACAACACCTGTGACATAACTTTGGACAATCGAAGAAAAGGCACATGACGTTGTCAACAATTGTATGTAATAGTTCACAGAGCGTTGTGGACAGTTGTACGTAATAACTAAACAGGGTAATTAGATTTTTCATAGAAAGAATTACCATTAACGGGGTGGATTTCGAAAAATTTAAAACTGAGATGAACCCCTGAAAGATACAAAACGTCCAGGAGTAGTATAACATACAAATTCACGGTCAATTATATTAAGATGTTTTTGTGCACCTGTGTTTACAGCTATTTGTCCAGCTGTGAATGTCACTGAAGAGTGTGTTTCTTTGTGCACAACACGTACACAATGTGACACCACTCAGAGATGCTGCTCCAATGGGTGTGGAAACATCTGTATGAAGCCTACTGGTAAGTGAACTTCTTGCATAAATTTCTACAGGCAGTGGCAAGCTCTAGTGGCACTTTCATATGTGTTTGACAAGACATTCTAGTACCTTTTTTGCGTACTTATGTGTGTGACTGTTTTCTTGTGCAGCTTTACTTGGTTAGATATCTTTGAGTCCTGTAGATATTACCTACTTAGATTTTCAGAAAGCTTTTGATTTAAGTAGATTACTGCATAAATTAAAAGCACGTGGAATCAGGGATGGCATAATTGACTGGATAGAAAATGGCTGACTGACAGAAGACAGAACATTGTAGTAGATGGGGAGGCTTCAAACTGGAAATCAGTTATGAGTGGGGTACCACAATGATCAGTATTAGGACTGTTTGTTATTCTTAGTATATATCAATTTCTTTGATATATACTAAGAATATATAACAGCATAGCAACATACTGAAATTTGCAGATGACACATATTTTTTTAGAAAAGTTAAAAATAGTGATGATTAACATTTACAAAAAGATGTAGACAAATTAGTTAAATGGTCTGAAAAATGGCAGATGTTATTCAATTTTGGGAAATGTAAATGAGAGACCTGTAGTTTATTTGCATATAAATGTATTTTAAGTGCGTCCGAATGGATTTATCTAGATTTACGGTACTATGCAAATGTTTATCTTATCTCATTCTACACACAGGACACAGGACCTTGGATGTAAACTAACAAAAATGGGAGATACCTTTCTAGATACTACCATAAAAGAAAAGGACTTTGGACTAACAATAAGTGCTGATATGAAAGTTTCAGAGCAGTGTGGTATTGCAGCTTCAAAGGGTAATAAAATTATTGGGTTGATTAGGAGAAATATAACTTTAAGGAAAAAGAGCTAATTATACCTCTGTATAAAGCAATAGCTTGGAGACCATATCGTAAGAAGGATATAGATACACTTGAATGAATACAGAGGAGGGCAACTAAAATGATTCCAGTACTGAGAGACCTTAGTTATGAAGAATGCCTAAAAGAATGTGGTTTAATAACCCTAGAGACAAGGAGGTTAAGAGGAAATCATGTTTTTAGGATATTGAATGGGTACGAAAATATTGATAGAAATGTTTATTTACTCACCAAAGAAAAATAGTAGAACGAGAGGACATGAGGTAACACGAGGTAACATGAGGTAACATGAGGTAACACGAGGTAACACGAGGTAACACCTTATTTAGTAAGGTATCAGTGTAGATTGGATATCAGGAAGTAATCATTCTCACAGAGGACAATAAATGAATGGAACAACATTTTTCTACAGATTGTGTAACTGCTAGCAGTGTGAATATGTTTAAATACAAGGTTGACACATATCTCAGGAGGACGGGTTACACATAGATGACAAAATGTTGGACTCTCGATAAGCCAATGACTTCCTTGTCCACTTGCCATCTGGGCCTTTGCCTCGTTAAATCTTGAGTCTACCATATATATATATATATATATATATATATATATATATATATATATATATATGATTCTGTGTGTCAGACCTTTAGTGGTGTTGGTGGGGATGTTGTTGTTGTTGTTGTTATAATTAAAAGCACTTCTAATGTTGCCAACCTATTTAGTACAAACGCAAATAATACTGTAGACAGAATGTATAATGCTTTATCATAAATTAATCATATCATAGTATGTTCATTTTATAATTTGTAATACATTTATACTTGCCATACAATAAAGGCGAACATGATTTAATATGTTCATCCATAGATTTGTACGTTATCAATAATAATGGTGTTAACAATAAATTCTTGTTTGGCTGGTGCTTGTTTTTATATTTAACAACAGCTTAATATGATATGAACATGATGCAACCTAGCAGAATGTATACAATATAACGTCCTTAAAGCATTAAATATAGGCTAATTATGCTAATGACGTGAATATTGATTGGTCATCCACCTGTGTTGCACATTGTAGGGCGTACAAGTTTGCTTGTACAGCTGACCACAGATCAGAAATGGCATTATGTTTATGGAACACCTGCTGGCTTAAAGCTTGTTAAACAACTGCTTCCAAACTTGGTGAGTATTATCTCATTCATTACCCCATTCATACACTCAGTAATATATAAATAAAATACTTGTTAACATAGTTAACATTATTCAGTATATGCCATTATTCAACAACTGTTTTGTAACATACTAACTACTACTAGTCGGTGTGTGTGTGTGCGTGCGTGCGTGCGTGCGTGCGTGCGTGCGCGCGCGCGTGTGTACAGTCGAGCCTCGTTATAATACGGTGGTTGGGGTCCATGATTTCGGACCGCTCTGTCTGCGAGGCACGTTAGGTGTTCCATATCTGCCACCAGGGAACTACTAAACAACAGCGATAGCCGTCTGCTAGTCCAAGTCCATGAACGCTGACCCGCTGTCAAAGCCACTGTGTGCTTGCAGCACTGTCTTATATATATATATATATATATATCTTATATAGTAATCTTATTCATGATATTTAACATTATTTTACTAATTGCTTTTTATCACTTAAACTAATCATACATATACATTTATTTATTAGTATTACCGCTATACTTTTTAATTATTGTGCTATATTATTTTTTATTTTTTTTCTTATTACTAGTAGCTAATATATATATTTATATATTTATTTAGCTATTTCCTTATTTAGCAAATCTACACTATTTTATTGCTGTATTTATTTAAAATAATTCTTATTACTAGTAGTATTTTAAATGCATTTGTTTGTTATTTTGCAATTTACACTATTTTATGTATTTTAATATGTTGTGAAGCGCCACGAACAATTTTGGATCTGACGCTATACCAAATAAAATATATTATTATTATTATTTATTATTATTATTATACGCAGTTTATAGAGCTTATTAAACTAGTCAACTAGCATCAACGTGTATTATTTTATAATGTCACATCCTGTTGAATCTTGAACTGAATAAAATACAAGTGTGCATACCGTTATAGATATGCTACGATGATGATGTACTGGACCAATAGGCCTACGATTAAAAAATAATAACCTGGATCTGAGCAGCCGAAAATGTATATGATTTGACACACATAGTGTATCAGCTGATTAAACATAGAAAACGACAATAGGTAGAATTAATAATTGTTTCACTTCGTTTTTCTCGATCTTGATCAAAGCATAAATTTATCGATTCATCGTTTCATATACTGATGACGAAATCGTATTTTCGCGCACCTGTAGCACCTTGGGTTAGGCATTTGGCATATTGGTTTCGCGTCGCGAAAACGATTAGATTTACGATGCAATGGAAGCATGCCATTTCACCCCAGTGTTATATTGGTACTGCCTGCTAAATTGCATTTAAGACTGTTTGTTTGATTCTTACGCGAGGTATATTTGTTAATCTCGATTACAATTTACAAACTGCCGAAAGAAGCGAAGCCAGCGACAGCGATTGATGTCGGCGACAGCTTAATGTTTCTTGAGAATTGTCAAAGCTATTCTAAGTAGGCATAAGCAGGCCCATTTGACATTCCCCCTGGCAGCAGAAAATCGGGGTCCACGACCAACCACCTTATATCTGAATCCACATAATAACGGAGCGCACAATAACGAGGTTCCACTATATATACAAGGATTCAGAAAGGGCAGAGGGACGACTGATGGGATGTTTGCATTAAGACAAATGGTAGAGAAGAGGTTGGAGATGCAAGGGAGAATGGCAGTGGGATTTGTGGACCTGGAGAAGGCCTTTGACACAGTCCCTAGAGAGATGGTGATGGCAACAGTGAGATGGATGGGAGTGCCAGAAGCAGAAGCCAGGATGGTGGAAGCAATGTATGAGAGAACAAAAGGAAGAGTTGTGGTTGGATCTGGGTTGTCAGAAGAGTTTTTAGTTAACATCGATTTTAGGCAAGGAAGTGCCCTTAGCCCTTTACTGTTTATCATGGTGATGGAAATAATCAGCAGGAAGATCAGCACGAAGGATATTCTCAGGAAGATGATGTATGCAGATGATCTGGCCATAATAGTAGAAAGCAAACAAGACCTACAGGAAGTGTTGGATGAATGGAAAGGGGTGTTCGAAAAGCACAGACTGAGAATGAGCTTAGAGAAGACAGAAGTGATGTGGGTTGGACACCATAGAGAGGAGTTGAACATCAGGTTGGATGGTAAGGAGATCAAGCAAGTGGATGGCTTTGTGTACCTTGGAGGAATGGTTACGGAGGATAGGCATTCAGTGGAGAAAGGGAAAAAATTTCAAAAAAGCTGAAAGGGAAAGTCCTGATAACATGTGTTACACCAGCATGCCTGTATGGTCTGGAGACAGAACAACAACAACAACAGAAGCTGCAAGTGTGTGAGAATAACTGGGTTTGGCGAATAACAAGAACAAAGAGGGTGGACAGAAGAAGGATGAACAACCTAAGGAAAGAGGTTGGAATGCAATGCAGCCTAACAGGAAGATTGGTGAGAAGCAGGATGAGATGGGCAGGCCACTTGGTAAGAATGGATGCAGGCAAACTAGCAAAGAGAGCAGAGGTGGAAAAACATCAAAGACGCAGGAAAAGGGGAAGGCCACAGCTGAGATGGGAGGACTGCGTGAGGATGGACATGAGAAGATCGGGGGAGGATGAAAGATGGAGAGAGGGAGCAGCCGATACAAAACTATGGAAAGAAAAAGTGGCACGACAATATTTTACCTGACCCTCACCCCTGTACAGCAAGGAACAAGGAGGAAGAGCACCATATATATATATATATATATATATATATATATATATATATATATATATATATATATATATATTTATTTATTTATACATATATATATATATATATTCAGTTCATGCCAGCTTATTCAAAAGAAAAATTAGTTGATTGATGAGACAGTTATAATAAGACGTACTTAATGCTAACTATGGTTTATATACGATATATATATATATATATATATATATATATATATGTATATATATATATAAAAAACATAGTTAATGTTAACTATGTTTTATATATACAGTGGAACCTCTGTATTATGGTCACCCATGGGATTGAGTCGAAGTGACCATAATACTTTTATAGTGATGTGACCTTAATAGTGAATATCGGCACTGAAGCATCGTGGGACTTTAGAAATGTCACATTGAGCAAGTATATCATGTGTAATGTGGTGGTTATTATTCATACATCAGATCGACCGATGTTTTCTAGTTGGTTTTGTTACATGTCAATAAGTATTAATGTTGGCATGATACATTATTTGCTGACATGACAACTCGTTAAATATTTGCTGTTCAGGATCAAACACGAGTTATCCACCAGAGGCGCCACACTTTATTTTGGGAAGCCTATATTATATAACCACACGTGCTACGTACCAGAGGATTATTGAATTTTGTTCCACAATACCACATCATTTTATTATACATGTACCAAATTTTATCCAGTCACGCAAGAGATTTATTTGAATTTGTAATCATCCATACAAAGTTGATATAAAAAAATCAATAATGCAAATTACACCAACCTCGTCGAATGCAATGTTGATAGCTTGTCACTTTCTGCTGGCTGGTTCGTTGTTCTCAAATGCATCGAGATATTTCCTTTTGTTTCTCAAAATGTTCTCAACTTGTGATCGGCCAATACTGTATACCATGCAGCTAACTACCGATGGCTTTTGCCATGGCTATCTCTGATTACATCGAGCTTTGTTTTTAAACTAAGCTCGTTCCTAATGTCTTTTCACTGTTGCTTCCATTTTGTTTTGGTTCGTTATGCTACTTATTTTGCAACATTTTGCCACCTCTAGGGCCTGCTATTCCTACAAGTGTTCATTGGTGTTTAAGCAAACAATAGGGCACCTAGTAATACATGGTCCTATTGTTAGTGTTGATAACCGAGCTGTCGACGGTGCTGTGTTTTTCAATAAAATTCAGCTGCTAAGCTTAGGCCTAAGAATTTGCCTTCAAAGTGTTAACTAAAAAGACTGGTGTCTTGTTTCTTGCATTGTTTTCTGAAGTTAAAACTGCTTAATCAATTTGATATTTTTGCTCATTTCACTTCAAATAAATTTTGCGGGTAACCAAGCCAACCTAGTATCCACAACGATATGGTTGTAGATACTTTTTTGTGCAACTTTGTTATGTTATTATCAGACAAACTATTGAAATAGTAAAAGCTTGTTCAAGCATTTACTCGACAACCGACTAACTTCTCGATAGAGTAAATCTCGTCACCCTGTCATGTGATCAGAAAGATGATGGGTCATGCTCACGTCCCAACGGCCTTGACCCCACTTACTGTTTACCTATTTGATAGATCCATCAGTTTGAGTAATTTTTAGTGATTATTCGTCACGGGACACCCAGCGATACACAAGACCCTGTCAGCCAGAAAACGAGCGAAATTAGCAAGAGCAAGACGTGCACCGATCATGAGAGTGTATTTAGGAGACTTTTGTTTTGTGGAAAGAAACAAAAGAAACTACTGGAGCCAAAAGCAATGCTGCTTTTGCAGATTCTTTTTGACAGGTTCGTAAATTCGAAAACTACCTAGCATAATGCTGTGTTCCAATGTACCCATATTTACCATGAATATGAGTTCTTGACATGTAATTGTAAGTAGCGTTCGAAACTTCGACAAAAGTAAAAAGGATGCCACTCAGCAACTCGTAAATGTGGCTTGTAGTTGTATTGCAATAATATATGGCCATGGGGATCCCCTTGACTCGAGTTGAGGCTTGTATGGTTCGTGAACTTGTATCCACAGTGAATATGAACACAATGGAAGGGACATAAATTCGACTGCGTCATGCACATAGATTTAGTCCTATAAATATTGAAATTAAGCTATCTGTGCTTAATGGGGTTGCATATTCATATTATAATCGAAGGCTTTTTATAAGGGACCATATCTAAAGTACATCACACTTGGGGGTGGTGGTTTCTGGGTAATCGTCAATCGCTATGGGGCGTTACATGGAGGTTGGTGGTGTCTTGGTAATCGTTACATAACAATTCACAACGAAATCAGTTTGGCTAGTGTAGCTGTTGATATATGATAGATACCATTCATTACTAGGGGGCGAGGAGACAAGGAGGCTGTTGCATTTATGTATCAACATATATGTAATATACCATCAAAGTGTGCTTTGCGATGTTCTGACAATGCTATGTTGTAGGCAGAATGGCGAGGGATCATTCACCATACAGTCAACAAGCACCAATGGCAAGTTGGTGGCTGGATGGTCCGCTGGAGGGTGATCACGACAAGGCCTGATTGGAGGAAGGGTTGCCAGCGCACAAAGCCCTGGTGGAGGTTGTCCCCAACATTCGGTTCTTGAGGAATGTGCATCACTATGTGAAGTTCAGATGGGTATTTTAAGAGTAAAAATTGTGCACTACATATAACTACAACATAATAATTAATAAATATGTAGCACCTACAGAATATATAAAAAAAAATCATGCGTAACTAATATGATATGTTTCTACAAGAAATTCCTGTTTATTGATCTTTTATAAAGAACAAGTGTAAACTTGTCTTTTATCACTCCATCAAATATTGGCTGTCAGTATGTTGCGGACACTCATATCATGTACAGATAATGGTCATGAGACCAGTTTATGTGGTCGTTGTACACGTTTGGCAGGTGGCAGCACATTGCAGGTACATTATTGTTAAAAACAACCCACGCCTAGAATTGTGGTCGCCCAAGATGGATGGTTGCCCAATGGTAGGCCAAAATAATTTTACACTCGAATAATTTTTAATACACGAACTATACTTTCAGGCACTCTGGTGGTGAACTTGAGGTATTTCACCACCACAAGCTGATATGCGGCAAAGCTATTCATATTCAGGTAAAAGAATAGTGTGGTGCACATCATTAGTCAGTCATCAAACCTTTGTAATATTGTAATGGCTGTCCTTATGAAATTGTATATTTTTATTAATAAAAAACCAATAGATGTGAAGTAAAAACAATGTCCAGTCATATGAAATAAATAAAATTTTACTAACATTTATGATTCTATTGACTATATAACAAAGATATGCACAAGATAATTATGGGTACAATAACTGCCCATGATGTGTATAACATAACCAAATTTGATATCATATGCACTGAAAATGTTATGTAAATTATTTGTAAAAAAAATTAACCAATGAGAAAACCATTATAAATGTAAAAAG
This sequence comes from Lamellibrachia satsuma, assembly GCA_033239005.1. Classification (NCBI taxonomy): domain Eukaryota; kingdom Metazoa; phylum Annelida; class Polychaeta; order Sabellida; family Siboglinidae; genus Lamellibrachia; species Lamellibrachia satsuma. Next base: position 397,008 of record BSQZ01000028.1, read on the forward strand.
ATATTTACTTGAAAAAAATATGAAATATGAAAATACAAACAATTAAATATGTTATGATTCTTTGTTAAAAACAACAACACGGTGTCATATCAAGTGCCAGTTGTGGTTTGTGTCATGCCTTGTCCGTCTCTACAATGCACAATAACTAGACAATTACGATATGCACATAGGAATTACAATCACTGCACTGAAGTGTTGTGTATAACATAGTCAGTACAATTTGTATTATCATACAAAATGAAAATGTAACATAAATGACTTATAAAAGTAAAAATATAAACCTGTTGGAGAAAAGTGATAATGTAAAAAAATAAATTACATAATACATAAACAATGTTTATGTATTATATTATAATAGTACCAATGACATTGTTAGAAATAACGAATGTAGAAACGTTTTTTTAATTGGATAGAAATGCATCATATATTATTGACTTTTGAAGAACGTGTTGTCACATTTATCTATAAATATATCATTCAAGCTGTGATAACAGTTACTTTGTCTGCTTTGTAGGTACAGGCGGATGTACAGCAAGAAGTCGGGAAACTGGTACGCAGTACCAGTTAAGAAAGCAAAGACATAGTTACATCATCGACATACAAACTGTACACCCCATGGCAGACCACACAGCTGGGGACGACACACCTTATGTTCACCCCTAGTCTGACATGCCACCACAGCACAAATTGTCTGTTAGCGGCATGTCGCATGGCTGCGCTGTCATGTCTGGGGTTCTGGGCAAATATGTTTGCCCAGTATGCCATATTAACTTGAAGAACGATTGGTTCCAGGCAAACAATATCAATCTCCTGAAAGGGAAAACATGTTTTCTGCAAAAAATCAAGCATCATAGCAAAATTAGAGTCATTATGTGGAGTCATTACGGAGTGTTCATTATCATAATCAGTACATACAAAATAAGTTTTCATTAATTACCTGGCGTAACACAGGGAAAAAGGCAGCAAAAAATGTTCTACCATTTATGCCTGTGGATATCTAGAGAGCAGTCATTATTCATCAGGGCCCTCAGGGGGTGGTCTAGAGGAATCATGGGGTGCATACTGAATCAAGCCCACCCCAAAATCGTTTGTACTAGAATGTGACCCACATTTCAGGGGCACTGAAATCTGACCCCAATTTTGAAAAAAAAAATGTTGGCATAATTCTGGATACTTAAAATTGACCCACCCAAAATTAACATACATCGACCTACCTGCAAATGCTGTGCACTGAAAACTGAGCCCACCCTGATTCCTCCTTCAATTATGAACACTTTATTTCATTATAATGACTCCAACCCTGATCATAGTCAGTATTATAAATCGATTTGATTTCTGCAAATCAATAAAGAACATAACATGTTTTCTTGACAATATTCACATAAATTCATGTCAGTATGTGCAATGTGTAACTAATACGAATATTCTTGTTTGACATTTCGAGGTGTTGTCTTAACCTCAAGGTTGAATGACCATGGTAAATGTTGTAATGCCAAAATTGTTTGTCATTGTGATGCTAACAGTATGTTTTCCTCGTGAACTATTTGCAGGTTCACAGTGTCTGTCTTCGGCTTCTTCAAGGGTCATGGTCCTTTTAAGCAGACAGTTTTTTTACACAATTGCGGTATGCTGATTTTAACTAGTGTTTATTTTGTCGATGTTAATGTATTGTTGTCAAATACTCACGGGCTGCTGCGATATAATATGTACTTTAGATGTAGATTGATTAAATGTCTTTTATATGTACCGTGAGAATGTGTGGAAATTTGTTTTTTATTTGTATTCTCAATAAATACACCTAAAGAGGCAACAATGCAAAAGATGGTTCAGTTAATGATGAATTCAGTCTTTTTATGGATATTCCAATGTCATATCTGTGTATGAAAACAAATTTATATTACAGTGTGAACATTAAACATTTGTTGATAACTTATATGTGGTTAATTGTTGTGTGTGAAATTACCTGGGTTGATCTAACGTGGATCTCCCGCAGGCTGCATATCCTCACTCAGTCTCAGGTGAACACCTGGTGCCCTTCCTCTGCCATCTCTACCCCTCTGCCTCCTCTACCGCCTCTACCCCCTCCACCTCCTCAACCTCCTGTACCCCCTCTACCTCCTCTACCCCCTCTACCTCCTCTACCCCCTCTACTTCCTCTACCTCTTCTACCCCCTCTATATCCTCTATGGCTCTACCCTCTCTACCTCCTCTACCCCTCAACCTCCTCTACCCCCTCTACCTCCTCTATGGCTCTACCGCCTCTTGTTCTCACTTGTGGGTGGTTGGGTGGCACCAGGCAACATCAAAACATGGAAAATGTCATGTTTTGCAACTTAATGACATTTGACATAAATATGCTTTCAGCATTGTGCATGCAAACAACGTACTTCCTAAATTGTGAAGACAATGAACAAATTCTGGTGGATGAAGCCAATTAATGCATTGCATATATAGGAATAGTTGTCATATAGAATCTTAATAAGTTTGCATAATTCAAACAGGCAGCAAATCAGCACCATTCTGCAGTAATAATAAAACATTATGAGCCATGTCCACCAAAATGATCTTTTAATCATTATGATCACTAAGACTCCCTCATACCATGAGCTTGACGTACTTAATGGATGATCCCTAAGCCATTGACAGCACTACGCGTAGCGCAGTCAGTACAATCATTCCAATGTTTCAGTGTCATTTCGCGCTTTTACTGTCCAATAGGAATATGAAATATTGCAATAAATTGTGCTACTTTCTCTACAATTAATGTTGCTAGTATTGCCTGATTATCGTTGAATGAATAACACCACCATACGTTCTCTTCAATAACACTACATTAATTGTTGCCAACTGTGGCAGTTTAATACATACCTTCGTTTCGTTGAAACACTGCTTGCAGTTGGAGTTCACATGTATGCGTTTACCCTCAATATGCTTTCATGCACGTGTTTTGTGTTGATATTCTAGCTCTCGCGAAAAAACATGTGACCGACAAGTTCAATGGGTCGTCGGCCAGTCAATTGGTTTTCACAATTTACCAGATACAACAACCAAAGTCATTTTTTCGATGATTTAAACGAAAGTATGCACTTTCTATTAAACAAACTGCGCACGTTAATTAAACTAGTCACACACTACACATTTGGACATAAAAGAACCGGATTTGCAATGGGCAGCTTTAACTGGTCACTGTGTAAACACGCAAACGCCAGTGCGTGTCTTCATATTGAGATCGCCTTTGATGGAACGGCGGCCAGCCCGCAGCCATTGCAGCCACCAAATCTTGGCTTCCCGGCTGTGACTGACTGTAAGTGCAGGGTTAATCTGCGGGCAATCTCAACGTTTTGCACTGGCTTACTGACCATATTAGTACGTCTTATTATAATTGTCTCATCAATCAACTCATTTTTCGTTTGAATAAGCTGGCATGAACTCACTCCCATAACAATTGAGCCAGTGACAGTGTGCCAGTAATGAATGGTTGTTATTTTGTTTACAGATTAGTGCATATGGGAACCTCGTATCGGACGACTACTTTGACAGTTTGCATACTGTTAGTGGGATTCCAGATTTCCGACTCCTGTAAGTATATATGTAAAAATTATGTGAAATGCCTTTGTGTAAAAGTGTTGAACATTATTGGCAGAAAACATGACGGTACTGGAAGTATTAGGAGAAGATATAATGGAGTTCACTATAATGGAGTTCACTACAATGGAGTTCACTATAATGGAGTTCACTATGCAATAAACTTTTTTTGGACTGTTCTTCAAACAATATTTCTTCTGGCACGTGAAAAACGGTATACAGGTTTGTTTCAGTTAAATATATGTTTCAGTTAAATTTTTTATATATATATATATATATATATATATATATATATATATATATATATATATATATATATATATATGTATATATTGCTATGAAGCAATACTAACTTTTTAGTGGATGTATTTATTAAATGTTCTTAATGAACATCTAGATATTGTTTTCATTCTTGTGAAGGTGGGGTGATATTATTGTCACCTTTATTGATCCACATGAACAAATGTGAAATGGAACTTTCTCCTAGTTGCTGCATCAACCAAGGAAATTCATTCATAAAATTAACTTGGTTATATCTGTTCAGTTGTGTTCAGTTGTAGCTGACTTCAATGTTTCAAACCACAAATGCAAGAATGTTGTCATTAATAAATACAATAGTAATTATCAATGATACTTTGAACGTATGCATATAAAAGTCCCACTTCAGTATATATCAGCAAACCATAGTTTCTGTGGGAAAAACTAAAATCTGTTGAAATATTGTCAGGGTTGTTTGATTTAAATCATTTGATTTAAATCATTGATTTAAATCTCTCCAAAAAAACAAATCATTGATTTATGATTTTTTTTATTTCCGATTTTTTTTATCGCTGATTTATATGCATTTAACATAAATAATTGTTTACAAGCATCGAGGTCAACAAAGTTTTGTATGTTTTTTTAATACAAAAGCACAATGTGCGCACACTTGTGTAGTTGTATTGTCACCAGATAGCCTGATAGTCAAATATTTTATGACATTGTGTATGTCTGAGATGTCAAGAGGAAGTATCTTTTCAAATCAGAAGCCCTGAGTTAAAGTCCACTTAGAACTTGTGCTATTTGTTACCAATTCAGTATGTTGACTCAAGTGAGACAGTCTTGATGACAGTTGTTTAATACTGTACCAGTTTGCAGTCTGGTTGGAGACCCATAGAGTACACAGAGCCCTGGACAGGTGCTAATCCACCCTCTCAGCAAACAATAATTATCACTGCTACAGCCACAGACACACAGCATGCTTTCCTTTCCAAGACAGATTATGCAACTACAGGGGGTGAGGCCTTGTGGACATTGCCTAATGTCTTTATATAAGCAAAAATCATGTACCCTCTGTTAAGACAAGTACCCAAATCGATTTGAATAGAACACATTTGAAAGAGTTTATAAATATAAACATCTATATAAATGTCTATATTCCAGATAAAAAATGTAAAAAATCAGATTTTTAAAAAATCAGATTTTTTTTTAAATCATGATTTTTTCAAAACTGAATGTTGTATTAGTGGGTGGTGATTTAAAATGTATTGGGAAACATGTTCTATTCACTGATTGTGTTGAAATGTCACCTTTCCCTACTTCCAATGACTGATGTTATTGTTCCACTAGTCATTGTACAGGCTATGCAGTTATACATGTGGTGCCATCTGGTGTGTGAGCAGGGAGGACAACGGCCATGTGGCATTGCGTTCAGAAATCAGCCACACAGACGCACACAGTCGCCCAGAGGTGGTTCAGAGCAGGATCGCTTGGCTGCTGGCACAGAAATTTGCAGTGGCCAAGACACCACTTAATTTAATCGGCAAACTGAAGGCCATTGTCCCTATTGCTGGTGGCCAAACTACAGGTATGCACAATATACTTATCTTGCTTGTACGTAGTATATGCATTAGAGTGGTAAATTTTGTATGGGAGCAATTATTTTTTCAAAGAACCCTGCATATGGGCTAAAAAATGTGAGGTTTGATGAGACAACATGGGTTAAAATGTCAAAGCTATCCGTTGATAGGAAGTGATCGCTCACACAATACAAAGTATACCATTGTCCTTCCTTTATCCCTTGACCGGGACGGTCGTAGGAGTGCCATTCATACACAGTCCTCGCAGCGTTGTCCGTCCTCTGCTGTGCGTAGTGGGGTCGGTAGGTCTTGATGTGTCCCTTCCTGTATATTATCCAGCCAGTTTTCCTCTGGCGGTCCCGTCTTCTCTTGCTCTCCTGCAGGATGGTTTTTGAAATGGTGTTGTGTCGAGTGATGTGGCCACGCCAGCAGAGCTTTAGTTGTTTCACTGTTGCCAACGAGGGCTCTTGCTTTAATTCCAGCAAGAGAATCCACCAGCAATGATTATACATACCATATACATAATTTAACACCCGAAATATCTCGACAACTACTTAACCAGTTTTCAAAAATGTGTCACTGATGCATTCATCAGACAAGGTTTATTCCCTGAAAAATGTTGTTCAATCAACCTGTTAGGGTTTGGGTCAGATATTGGGTTATGGCTAGGGAATCCAAACTGGTTGAGCTAAATTCAGTGAATAAACCATGTCTCATAGGTAGGTCACAATGAAATTTCATGACAATCGCTTCTGTAGTTTTCGAGATATTGGATTTTATATGAATATTGGAATTTTGGGGTAAAATTTGTATACTTTTATATATATATATATATAAATGGTAAACTTTGTATTGTGTGAGAGGTCACTTCCTCTCAACGGATTGCTGTGAAATTTTAACACAGTCATTTTCTCATCAAACCTGACATTTTTTGCCCATAGTTGTTTGAAAAAAAAATTTTACCACTCTAATGTACATGTGTACCTTATACTGACAGATGGAATCAACAGAGCTGTGAGGTATCATGTTAATCTATGATTACCCCAACCAGAAGTTAGTGAAGTAGACATTCCTTCCCAGAAATCATTCTGTTAATGTCTGAGCAGAATATTCTTCTTTTATTTTAGACAGAAAGAACAAGCAATATGCTCATAGTAACAAAGAAAATTAAATAAAAATGTAAAAAAGCTTACAAAAGTGTATAAATTGCACGTATCTACTTCATGCGCAGTACAGAGGTGTATTCAATACTCTAAACAATTTTATTCATAGACAGATATCCAGCACATTAGACAGTACATTCTTTTTTTAATCTAGTATTGCAACAGTCAGTGCAGAACTAACAAACACAATTATAAAAACTAGCACTACACCTCGTAAATAGGCTGTGCATAATTCTAAATGCTTTGTTATAAGAAACAATAGCATTTGAGTAAGCATCTGTTGATTCCATTTATACAAACTCCTCTTGAATTCACGATATCTGACATAGCAGTGAAGTAGGCCTATTATAAAAGATCTCTGCCAATAAAACACACAACTGGTTTATTTATTATTAACCTGGAACATATTAGTTTCAACAACAAAAAGAACCAATCTTGAGAACATTGGCTTGTTTGATATACTGTAATGATTACCATGTAGCATCTTATGTATTTCAGTTGAGATTGACTCGGGGTGCTCCATCTTTGCTGCAAAGACTACTTGTTTGATATACTGTAATGATTACTGTGCAGCATCTTATGTATTTCAGTTGAGATTGAATCGGTGTGCTCCATCTTTGCTGCAAAGACTACTTGTTTGATTTACTGTAATGATTACTGTGCAGCATCTTATGTATTTCAGTTGAGATTGAATCGGTGTGCTCCATCTTTGCTGCAAAGACTACTTGTTTGATATACTGTAATGATTACTGTGCAGCATCTGATGTATTTCAGTTGAGATTGAATCGGTGTGCTCCATCTTTGCTGCAAAGACTACTTGCCGTCACAGTGGCACTTGTTTTGGCAGAGAAGGATGGCCAGCTTGCAGGTGAATCTTCCCAAAGTACTTGCTGTTATATTTGCCACTTTTGGAACATAAATGCCCATGAAAATTGGTTCAGTATTGCAACCATAAACTGTCTGTATTACTTCTCAGACTTTGTGTGCATGTATGCGTTTAATGTTCCTTATAATCAAGACAAGCATATAAAATGATTAATTTTCGCATATTCACAGGCACACTATGTACTTGTATGTTTTAATACTTGTTAGCTTATTTTCTTATCCTGATACCAATAATGCATTTTATTAGAAATAGTTAGTGGATTTCATGTAGGATTGGGTTAAGTCACATCTGTCAGTTTCTGTATCAGTTGTAGCTGCCACCACCAAAATCTGCATTAAGTATGGTTTCAATTATATCTTTCATAGATCAGCGTTTTTGTTGTGGAACAATAAATTGAACTAAAACTGAATAAAGCTGGGGGAAAAGTTCTTGGAAATGATATCCAGACAGAACAGAGCCTTCTCCATGATAATTGTTCACACTACTTATTTTACAGTAAATTATTGCTGGCGACGTTTCATAAATTTGCTAGACTAACTTGTTCACAGTCTGAATTTTACCATACTTTATCATTGTTCACACCGTACACAAACTTGAGAGTTGTGGTTGTTTTCTTGTTTGTCTGGGTATTTGTATGTCTGCTGTGGTGTGTGTTTGTGACAAGATCTACTATCACAGGATCTGCCATGTACATTCAGTTTTTTTCAACAGATCAGACCAGTTCAACTTTGACCACAAATGGTCAGCATTATATGCTAAGATTCAGATAAGTTTTCATCGAATAACCAAGAAAGGGAGCAGAATATAATGCAGTGGGTCAGAAAACACCAGAGCTAAAACTGAGCATGAATTACTTCATTTTGGATGTGTTGGTTAGTAAACTGTGGCAACTAAATACTTGTATCAAGACAAATAATGGCATTTCCCTCAATTCTACTCTAGTTCTGGATTAACTTTTCCAGCCACAGTGTTATGACAGTTGTTCGAATAAGCCATCTCCCTGTAGTCTTGCATGTTGAGGATGTTGTCATAGACACGGATATGTTATCTGTTGATAGGTGCACACAAGGTTATAGTGGTTGGTTTTGTGAAACAAAGTTGAAAAGCTCAATAACACACCATGATGGTAGGTGCAGGAAAATGAGTCTGTCTAAATGTGTGCCAATGTTTAAATGGTGGATGTTATGTACTTTGTCAGGTTTTCAGCCTGAGATCTTACATGCTTTATATATATTTCCAATCCACTGTTGCAAATTTGTCTTATAATAGAAAGTTGAAACACATTCTAATTATCATTAGGCTAGATGAAGTCATATTTGTTCACATAATGTAGCATGCTTGAAATAATGCCTATTTAATAGAATATTTTAAATAGAATGTCTGGTTGATATTTTTAAGAGGTTATGTTTTGGATACCCCTGCATACATATCGATTTGTGTTTACAATATCAACCACAAATGTTTAATGTGCATAACAGTATAGCTGTGTACATTGTGTGTCTGTTTTAGTATTAAGGAAATGGTATATTATGTCTGTTTCATTAAAATAATTGTATTTAGAAACACCATTCTCCTTTGCAATCTCTTTTAATTGTTTTTTTTTCTTTCTTTCCCATACATGTGTATATAGTGACATGTATATAGTTTATAATTACATGGCTAGTTTGACTTAGATTTATGCCACACGCATAGCTACATTAGCTGGATATATAAATCTGCCATAGCAAATGTAGTAAGCTAAATATGTTCAGTTATTGGCTTTCTAGGACATGGCGAGGGCTCTACAGAATCACCCTCAGCAGGCTCTGACTCAGGAGACACTGATGGTGACTCAAGAGAATCATCCTCACGAGACTCTGACTCTGAAGACACGGATGATTCGAGGGAATCACCATCTGACTCTGGAGACACGGATGATTCGAGGGAATCACATTTAGGTAAAACTTACTCCCGAGATTTGTCACATCATTTGCCACCATGTCACACAAGTTAGTGTTAAGGACTGAACTGCCTGCTCTATAGTAGCATATGTTAAGCATTTCTGATTAAGAGCTATTTGACTGATGGTTCATGAACAATGTCATTGCTTCAGAATGACAGTACTCTAATCATGACATATATGTTCATCTATCAAAATGTTTGTTTGCTGACGTTCTTCTTTGCTTCTAAGACTTAAATTTTTGCAGCATCTATGGTACCATATGCCTAACCTTAGGATACCTGAGCAGGATTTTCATGGGAGTCCATGAGTCCGAGACTCCTTATTTCACCTACAGACTCCTTATATGTCCCTTGGTAGGAGTCCGTGTGACTTCCTGATTTTAAAAGATGATAAATCCAGTGTTAAAGTGGCCGATTTCAACAATCCATCAATGTGCGTTTATGCTATCATCTTGAATAGGCTTCGGCCTGTAGCAAGTGGTCATACTCGCTTCTGTCAGTTCGCAGCCATCTTGGGTTATGGGCTACTTGTGATTGGTCAAAATATCGGAATTAAATTAAATCGCTAGCCTGGGCCTGTGTGGGAGGCATATGCATGTGGGAGATTGGAGCGCCATATGTAATATGTAGTCTGCATCATAGATGTACAAGACGATTCAATATGGCAAGTAATATGTTAAGGTGATAAATATGAGCAGAATGGGATTCCGCTGGACTCTCACCAATTTCCCATGAAAATCAGTGCCTGTTAAAGATAGTTCTGATATCGCGCTCCATTTGGTTGATCAATGATCAGAGCTTCTTCAGAATCTAACAATAGTTCAGAACGTTCAGTTCCAGTTGTTAGTAATAGTGGTACTTCACAATAACATAAAATCGCCTGGGTTGACCATAATTTATCTAAAGCTGAATACAAATAAAACAGAGTTCCTTATTGGTGCACAAAAGCAGTGAGGTAAACTTGATTGTTTTATCCCGACACCTATGCTAAGCCAGAATTTCACACTGGCCATCTCAGCACAGAATTTAGGAGTCGCCCTTGATAATTAAAATTTTAGCACATTTCACAAACTTGTCGTTGCTGCTTTTATCATATTCTTGACCTTTGTTGTATTCACCGGTATATGTCTTTTGCTGTCGCCAAAACTATTGCAACTGGTCTTTTTAGCAGTAGACTTGACTATTGTAATTCTGTTTATCATAATATTGCTCTCAAGTATATCTTGAAACTTCAACATGTGCAAAATTGTTTGGCAAGGGTAGTTACCCAATCTCCTCATTTCTCTCACTCAGTACCACTTCTTAAATCATTGCATTGGCTCTCTGTCCAATGTATAGCCACGAAATGCTAAATTATATCATGTTGATAAAATCCCCAAAGAAATAAATGGTATGGTAAATTTTATATTCTTTTATTTTAGGAGGAAATAGTAGAACCACACTGCCTCCCACTACTACTACTGGTCAGTTTACTCAGATTTTCTTGTTTAAAATGTTTTTATTCGCTTGTTATTGTTCAAGACTAACTAAAAAAGGTGTATGTTTTGTACTGACTGCACTGATATGTTTGTTGGAACACTTATGTGGATATCTTTGCGTTAATTTGATGTGTAAATTTATTTACACATTTGGTTAGTGTGATTATTATTTTAATTGTCTCTCATGGACATTAGATGCATTCACATACATGTTTATTGTGCTTGGTCGCGAGTTAATTTGAACATCTGAGTCTTCAGAAATTAACGTTGTTAGATTAGTTAGTTTGAAGACCAGTAGCACCTTTAGCACCAATCTTTCATGTTCTTTTTATTTAAAATGTGTCAATTTCAAAACAGGTTTGTTTTCTGTCCCTCACAATTAGGACTGTTTGACATGTTATCTGCCTAATACACCATCTACAGTAATATACCAATTAATTCAAATGACTTAAGATTACCTGTTATGCAAATTGTTATAGTGTAAAGAGGAGGATTGCGCAAAGATCTCTGTGAACACCAATAAAAAGAGAAAGTGTTAAGGCAACTGCCTCTGTACTAAAATGTTGTATACTGCTCAGAATGAGCAACACCATTTTTATTAACACTGCCTCCACAATGTCTGCCACTTCCTCTGAACTCTCTATCACTATCAACAATGAATAGTACTATTGTCATTCCACTCTTGGGGTTGCAGTGGAAATGCATCCTGGGAAATGTCCGCAGCCCACCGGTACTTTTGACACATGTCATGAGGGATGTAGAAACGATGAGAGCTGCCCTTATGACAACAAGTGCTGTTCCAATGGCTGTGGACACATCTGTATGAAAGCCATCATTGACACAGGTAAGATATAATCACCACACTGTATTTGTGCTTGTATGTGTGCAAGCATTTATTGCATGGTTCCACACCAAATATATTATTTTTCAGAACAGCTAATTGTACATGTCCACAGTCAATTTAAACTGGTCTATTGAATCAAAGTTGTACTTTATTTCAGATAGCAGGACACCACCTACCTCCACCACAGGTCAGTTTAGTGTTTAACATATGTTTATTCATGTTAAAGACTGTTTATTAATTGATGTTTGTCAGTGACTGTTAGGATGTAACAACGTAATCAGTCCAATCCTGGTTATTTTTCATGCCCTCATATTTTGCCATTATGCTAGTTTTTTTGGAAGTGTTTTAAATAGATGCACAGTCTGTAGGCTATAGAAACTTCCCAAAATGGAACGGTTCTTTAGGGATGTAGTTTAGGCTAAAGGACGTTCCCAAAATATATTCCTATTACATATTTTTACTTCCATTTGCTGTAGTTTCCTCATACAGTATATTGCTATACTATTCACATTGCATACAAACTGTGTCTTTAAGGCACATCTACTCTAGGTGGGTGGGCATCTGGATCTGAATTTTTTAATAATTATTTAGTTCTTTTATAGCGTGTAGATTATTTACGCCATCTAATTTCAACCAAAAATCGTCACACTTACCAAAATATCCACTTTAAATGAGTAGTAATGATAAAATTCTATATAATTAATGAAACAATTTACTAGATAATATATTTACCACAACTAGTAAATGATCTACTTGCAATAAAAGACATAAATTCAGATCTCGATGCCCATCCATCTATATTTAATGTACATTAAAGGAATATTAAGGTAGCTGGGGTGGCTATTATATACTTTTTATTTTGAATTGAGTAGTTTCAGTAGAACTGTTTAAGATAAATTAACCATTTCTTCACAGACTGTAGTTGAAATACTATATAATATTCCAGATTAATAAAAATTTGGAGTTTTTAATTTATTTGGTTATGTTACAAGATTTTTAAAACACTTTTGTAAATGTAAAAAATAGCCACAAAATACTTAATTACATAATTTTTATAAAATCCCCAAAGAAATAAATGGTATGGTCAATTTTATATTCTTTTATTTTAGGAGGGAATAGTAGAACCACACTGCCTCCCACTACTAATACTGGTCAGTTTACTAAGATTTTCTTATTTAAAATGTTTTTATTCGCTTGTTATTGTTCAAGACTAACTAAAAAAGGTGTATGTTTTGTACTGACTGCACTGATATGTTTGTTGGAACACTTATGTGGATATCTTTGCGTTAATTTGATGTGTACATTTTTTTACACATTTGATTTCATGAGATTAGTGTGATTATTATTTTAATTGTCTCTCATGGACATTAGATGCATTCACATACATGTTTATTGTGCTTTGTTGAGAGTTAATTTGAACATCTGAGTCTTCAGAAATTAACGTTGTTAGATTAGTTAGTTTGAAGACCAGTAGCACCTTTAGCACCAATCTTTCATGTTCTTTTTATTTAAAATGTGTCAATTTCAAAACAGGTTTGTTTTCTGTCCCTCACAATTAGGACTGTTTGACATGTTATCTGCCTAATACACCATCTACAGTAATATACCAATTAATTCAAATGACTTAAGATTACCTGTTATGCAAATTGTTATAGTGTAAAGAGGAGGATTGCGCAAAGATCTCTGTGAACGCAAATAAAAAGAGAAAGTGTTAAGGCAACTGCCTCTATACTAAAATGTTGTATACTGCTCAGAATGAGGGAACATGGAAGTCGATAGCAACACCATTTTTATTAACACTGTCTCCACAACATCTGCCACCTCCTCTGAACTCTCTATCACTATCAACAATGAATAGTACTATTGTCATTCCACTCTTGGGGTTGCAGTGGAAATGCATCCTGGAAAATGTCCGCAGCCCACCGGTACTTTTGGCATATGTCATGAGGGATGTAGAAACGATGAGAGCTGCCCTTATGACAGCAAGTGCTGTTCCAATGGCTGTGGACACATCTGTATGAAAGCCATCATTGATACAGGTAAGATATAATCACCACACTGTATTTGTGCCTGTATGTGTGCATGCATTTATTGCATGGTTCCACACCAAATATAATTTTTCAGAAAAGCTAATTGTACATGTCCACAGTCAATTTAAACTGGTCTATTGAATCAAAGTTGTACTTTATTTCAGGTAGCAGGACACCACCTACCTCCACCACAGGTCAGTTTAGTGTTTAACATATGTTTATCCATGTTTAAGACTATTTATTAATTGATGTTTGTCAGTGACTGTTAGGATGTAACAACACAATCAATCCAATCCTAGTTATTTTTTCATGCCCTCATCGTTTGCCATCACGCTAGTTTTTTGGAAGTGTTTCAAATAGATGCACAGTCTGTAGGCTGTGGAAACTTCCCAAAATGGAAAGGTTCTTTAGGGATGTAGTTTAGACTAAAGAACGTTCCCAAAATATATTCGTATTCCATATATTCTCTATCATTTGCTGTAGTTTCTTCATACAGTATACATATTGCTATACTATTCACATTGCATACAAACTGTGTCTTTAAGGCACATCAACTCCAGGTGGGTGGGCATCTGGATCTGAATTCTTTTACAATTATTTAGGATGATTTTTTCAGGGGGGGAATTTCCGCCGTCTAATTTCAACCAAAAATCTACACTTACCAAAATATCTACTTAAAATGAGTAGTAATTGTAAAATTCTATATTATTAATGAAAAAAATTACGAGATAATATATTTACCACAACTAGTAAATCATCTGCCGGTACTTGCAATAAAAAAACAGAAATTCAGATCTGGATGCCATTCCATCTATAGTTAATATACATTAAAGGATTATTAAGGTAGCTGGGGTGGCTATTATATATTTTATATCTTGAATTGAGTAGTTTTAAGGCAACTGCCTCTATGCTAAAATGTAGTGTTCAGCTCAGAATGAGGGAACATGGAAGTCGATAGCAACACCATTTTTATTAACACTGCCTCCACAACATCTGCCACTGCCTCTGAACTCTCTATCACTATCAACAATGATTAGAACTATTGTCTCTCATTTGTATGAAAGCTCAATTTAAACTGGTCTGTTGAATCAAAGTTGTACTTTATTTCAGATAGCAGGACACCACCTTCCTCCACCACAGGTCAGTTTAGTTTTTAACATATGTTTATTCATGTCTAAGACTGTTTATTAATTGATGTTTGTCAGTGACTGTTAGGATGTAACAACACAATCAGTCCAATCCTGGTTATTTTTTTATGTCCACAAAGTTTGCCATTATGCTAGTTTTTGGAAGTGTTTCAAATAGATACACAGTCTGTAGGCTGTGGGGGGAAAAAATTTCTGCTGTCTAATTTCAACTAAAAACTTTACACTTACCAAAATATCCACTTAAAATGAGTAGTAATGATAAAATTTTATATTATTAATGACAAAATTTACGAGATAATATATTTACCACAACTAGTAAATCATCTATCGGTACTTGTAATAAAAAAACAGAAATTCAGATCCGGATGCTTGTGGGGTGGGGGGAGCCATTCTGCAATCGTACAATACAGATTGGCCTTGTGTGGTTGGTTCCCCCACCTTTGCTGATATTTTGTAAGCTGAGTATATAAACTAAGTCACAACTGTTTTCATTGTGTATAAATAATGTATTTATAATGTATACATATTATTGTATTGCATTTTAATATTTGGCTTATTATAAAGCTCGTATACAAACATACATTTGACTTTGTTGTCTTCAGCAAACGAGCCACGGTTCCGTGTCAGTAACTCTTTTGTAGGTAGTTTTGTCCCGCATAAAGGATTATTATGCATTATTTAGCATGTGGTATGCCTAATTTCTTTCACACACATGTAAACTAATAAAACACGTTATTTCTCATTGTTGTTGCAATGAAATGGCTACAGTGTGTTTCCTGATATGACAATTGATTATCCCATCAGGCAAGAGACATGTGGTCTTGGTGGTTCGACTTGCAATAGACTGGAAAGATTCCTATGGAAACAACAACAACAATCACACCCAAGAACTTGTCACCTCTTTGAAGACTGCAGTATGTATATTTAGTGAACCGACGTTAACCATGCAGACTTGATCTTGACCATGCTTCTGAAAATATGTGTCATGTTAAATTGTTTAAATTACACCACAATACAACAGGATTGGTTTCATGTTTTCCTAGAATCATATATTCTTACATTATTGCCAATAACAAGTAGTAGTGGCCGGCTTCTGTCTCATGAGACAATGCTTGTCCTACCTGCTTCATTCTCAGTTGCCAGCATGATGCCTCATATGTTTGATCTCTGTTTGTCTGGTACATTTCAATATCAATAGCAGAACCACAATTGGGCTTCGGTTACTGTTTGCCAGTGCAGAGGGTCGATGACATAGTCTTTGACAACTCTTGATTACATCCTTGTATCTCAGTATAGGTCTGCCAACTATAGCAAGTAGGTTGCCACATTATCTATGCTACTTTTTCATAGCCAGTCACAACTCTGGATTCAAGAACCATGTGACATAATGAGTTAAATTCAAGTAGATGACATGTACAAGTGCCGGTGCAACAGCCACATGCAGTAATTACTAATCATAGAAAGTCAGTTATGTTATAAGCAGTGTTTGCATTGACAGTGTTTTGAGGTAACATTATGTGGGTTTTAAGTCGGGATGCCATTTTTCAAGTTTTGCAGCATTCCTTGGATACAAATTTATGGCAATTAGCCTAGAGTGGTCACCACCATCAAATGTTACTGTGACATTGGTGACATAGACAAATGTCATCGACTGAATATGGCCCAGATACAGAACCTACATTTTCAATTAAGATGAAGCAGATTATTTAATTGAATACCCAGGAATTATTCACAGACTGTTCATTAATACTTGTAGCTAGTGCCGCACACCTAGGGCACTAAATCATCTTCATTTAATCTACAGTATCTACACATTTCATTTGTAGGTTTTTTGTGTACATGTTATATTTGTTCTCTGTTAACTGGAATTTTTAATGCTTTATTCACTGTCTGCTTCTAGCTTGATGGCATCTACAAAGGTATTAACGGATTTCTCTCTGTCCAAGTGCGGCATCTCTTGTAAGTACAGTGTAACGTTAATGTAAACATCTCCACTTATGTTACAGTTTTGACATATTGCCATAATCTTGTTAGTATTAGTTCTGTCGGTTGCGGTTCTGTCATAGTAGTCGGCTAAGCTATCTTAGTAGTGGCCTGATCTGAGTTACAAGTGTGCCACCGATGATACTGGGACAGGCTTATCAGAGGACGTAAAACTTGGACTTAGAGAAATTTTTATCTGAGTCCAATTGACTAGTCTGATATCAAAACAAATAATTTGTTAGTTACTGTACCATTGAAAACTATACAGACATTGGGGATTAATGTAATTCAAAGCATGTCGGTTCATTTCTTCTCTCACCCACCTTCCTTCCTTCCCTTCCACCCACCTTCCTTCCCTCACACCCACCTTCCCTCCCCCACTTTCTTTCCCTCCCTGCCACCCACTTTCCTTCCCTGCCTCCCTCCCTCCCTCACACCTCCCATCCCTCCTACCTTCCTTCCCTTCAACAAATAATTTGTTAGCTACTGTGCCATTGAAAACTACACAGACATTGGGGGTTAATGTAAATCAAAGCATGTTGGCTCCCTCCCACCCACCCACCTTACCTCTCACCCACCTTCCTTCCCTCCATCCCACCTTCCCTCCCTCCACCAATTTCCCTTCCCTCACACCCACTTTCCTTCCCTCCCATCTAACTTCATTCCCTCCCTCCCATATTCCCTCCCTCCCATCTTCCTTCCCTCCCACCTTCCTTCCCCTCCCACCACCTTCCCTCCCTCCCACCTTCCATCATTCCCTCCCACCTTCCCTACCTCCCACCCACTTTCCTTCCCTCCCTCCCACCTTCCTTCCCACCCACCCGCCCACACCCTCCAACCTTAATTCCCTCCCTCCCTCCCACTTTCCTTCCCTCCCTCCCACCCACTTTCCTTCCTACCCACCTTTCCATCTCTCCCTCCCACCTTTCTTCCCTCCCTCCCACCTTGCTTCCATCCCACCCACCCTCCTTTGTTCCTTTCCCCCACCTTCCTTCCCTCCCTCCCAGAAATGAGGAGAAGAACTGAACCGACATGCTTTAATTTACATTAACCCTAAACTACCTAGTAAAGAATTAAGACTAGGAATCGTGTCTCATTTTATGAAAACAGAAGACATAGGTATGTTTGTGTAAGAGCTTTATGTGAAGCCAAACTCAGTATTCATCGAAATATTATGTATATAAAGTGTATACAATAGATAAACAGTCATTGCATAGCATATGTATGTATATATATATATATATATATATATATATATATATATATATATATGTATGTATATATATATATATATATATATATATATATATATATATATATATACATATAGGCAATTAGGCATACCTGTAATTTAGCCGTAAACAGATTATATATATATATATATACATATATATATATATGTATATACATATATATATATACGTATATACATATTTATATATATATATATATATATATATATATATATATATATATATAATCTGTTTACGGCTAAATTACAGGTATGCCTAATTGCCTATATGTAGGATTGTCTGACCAAACACATCCTGTCTTTCAGCAAGTCCAGCGTAGGTGTGGAACATCTCGTCAAGTGTGACCACGACCTTACAGAAGCTGAACGCACCTCCATAGCATTGACCTTGACCTCTGCCCTGGAAGCTGGCAACAATACACTGGCTTTGGGAAGTAAAAAGATTGGCATCTCTGGTAGAGCAGAGATGTTCGTTGCTGGGGAGAAAGGTAACGTCATGGTAGTGATGATGAGTTCGTTTTCTTTTGACTGTGACCAAGGGATGTTTGGTATCAGAATATTGGACATTTTACCTATTTCATTGCTACCTTTTTGTTTTATGAGCTAAATTATATTTAATATGAATTAATAAGAGAAGATAAATATGATTATTGACTGTCTGAAAGTGGCCAAATTGTAGCAGTATTTTTTTATTAGGCACACCAAAATGTCCCATACTACAGTTCACATTCTATATCCAAACCTATATTATCAGGGTATGGCAGATGTTACACATCCTAAAACAACAACAGCATTTTGTAATGTTAATTATAAATATTACTTGTCATTATTGATGGACAATTAATGTGTCATACGTGTTTACCCAGTGTGCAATAGAACAACATAATTATCCAGAATATATGTGTACTTTCCACATAAAAAATTCCCATCCCTTTAAAACGTTGGTAGAAATACACTTAATGTGTTTACCTTAATATCTGAGCTAAATATGTTTAACTGGAATAATGATCAACATGTTCTATTTTATTTAGCAGTGAAGACAATTTAATTAAGAAAATATAAGGCGCACACTTAAAATATTCTAACAGCAGCATATTTTATGTCTGTATTATTTATGCACATTGTTTCTCTTTCCTGCAGTGGAAGTGAATGGTGCATGTTTTCTCTACCACAAGAAACAACTGTGTAAGAATGGTGGAACTTGTCTAGCCAATCAGACTGCAGCAAGTTGTGTGTAAGTGTCTTGTTGTGATGTGTACGGGAATCTCAATCTTAGGTCCTTGTATGTTAACTGCTCATGGATTTAATGTATATGTTTATATTAATTAACCCAAGTTGATTACCCTTCAAAAGCAACAACCATACATTGTTCTGGAACTTTATGTCAGCATAATTGTTACTCCTAAATCCTTCTTGATCCCCATATTCTTCGTTTGTGTTTGCATGTCCTGGCGAAGTGTAAGCATTTACCCTTCAATATTTTTAATAATATCAACCATGTTTAATTTTTGACCATTTAACTCATTTGTCCAGATTGTCTTCTGTCTTCTTCTTCTTCCTTTCACTTTTCTAAACACAATTTTCATCTGCAAATTTATGTAATTTGCTTTTTTATATAATCTTCCAAGTTTGATATATAATCGATTAAGAATAATAAAGAACCCAATATGTACTTATCCCTGTGGTACACCCTAAAAATAGGTGTCATCCCCCAACAAAATTTAGAGACAAATTCCTCGAAAATGCAAGACTTGTTTTCGGTTGTGAGACGTTGGACATCTGATTATTAGTAATACAAGAACACATGCATTCCTTCAACCAATCTTCTTGAAATCATCATTTTGTTTTCAGAGCAAACTTCTTTTTTTTATCATGTTAGCTCAAATTCAATCACACAATGTGGCTGATATGACTGGTTTCCATAGCAAACTGAGGAAATGGCACATTAAATACAATACATTTTTGAAGTGCTCTAGGCATGAAAAATGCAGGACATTTGTTTTCTATTACTGGACATGGGACATCTGGTCAAAAAGTGGTACAGACCTGTAGAATGCGGGACATATGGCATGTATATTACCAATTCAAAATCATGTTGTAACATGATATGGGATTACCTGTAGGAATCCCTGATGCAGGTCCCAGGATGTCTACAACACATCAGTGTGTTGCCTACAGTCAAAGAAATATTTTTTTACTTTGTAAACAAATTTAGATCTTTTTCTGCAAATTATGAAGCATAGTTTTAAAGATACATATATTATATAGCTTATGAAACTAATTGTTGGTATTATAAATACATTGTCAGATTGAAATAACTATTGTGAATAATTCGTGCTGTTGTGTGCCTCAGGTGTGTGTCGGGCTACACGGGGGTGTACTGTGACGCCCCCAGGACCAGCAGACGGAAGGGTAAAAACACAGTCGGCATTGTTGTGGGTGTCATTGCGGCTATTCTCATCGTTGGCCTCATCGTTTGTGCTGTGTTTCTGTACAGAAGAAGGCATCGTCACCATACTAAGTGAGTAAACATATAATTATTTAGTAAAGTTATTTACTTAACATCATATGTGTATGATTACATAAATTTCTTCTTGACGCAACTATGAAGTTAACTTACTTTCAACTTGGAACGTAAGTTAACTTTATTGTTGCGTCAAGAAGAAAATTCTTGTATAATCATTCAATTCCCAACTAGCTGACAATTTTCACAAATCATATATGTATGCTTGATAAGTTTGAATCTACATATTTACCTGTACCTTTTCCTTCCAATTATTATTATTATATTTTCCATGTTGTTTTTCACTAGAACATGCGACTTGCCTAAGTCTCAATTTAAGATTGTTTCAGACAAAACCATCAGAAGAGGGGTATAAGTGTGAGCTATATGTTTACTATTTCAGCCCATTGTGTTGTGAATATCATTACAATGTACCCAGTAAACGGAACAAAATCTTCACTAGGTGCTAATGCTAAAGAGCATCACCACATAGATAGCTAGTCACAAAATATAGTAGTTAATATCTGTTGCCATGTTGAAGACGTATTCATCTATTCAGTAAAGAATGAAAATTCAGATTCCATGCAATAAGGAATATTCATGTTATACAAGTTATCTATGGTAAAATTGCTAAATATAGAAGTATGTGGATAGAAAAATTACAAAATAAAAGTTTTAAATTGTTGCCTGACATTTCTCTTCTCATCCGCTAATTTCATACAAATTGTTATAATAAACTAACCTGGTTGGTTTTGAAATTAACATGCACTGAGGGGGGATGGCTTTAATAAAACATTACAGTTGGGGTGTATTCAAGTTTGAATGACAGCACAGGTAGAATAAAGTATTCAAATAGAAGCCTCCCCTTTGGGTAATCCTCCCTTATATTTTTTAGAAAAGTTAAGTTAATTAGTTAATAACTAACTGTAGCCAGTGCTTTGTTGTAAACTGTTGTAAATTGTTGACATATTCAACATCTTAATGTTGAATCCTGCACTTTTAAAACAATATGTCTGTTTTGTGTAAATAATCACGGTACCTGCTACTCTGCTTCCAGAAATGAACAAATGCAACTGGATGGAGTTGAAAACCCTACCTATGCCCTGTCACCTGCTGATCAAGGCAACCCCACCTTCACCAAGCCAGCCGCTGTCGGCAACCCAACCTATGCTGGCTAGCTGCAACACTCTTTCCAACACCAACATCAGATTAACAATAAAACCATGTCCAAATACATGTATTGCACTGGGCTTCAAAAGTTGATAAACTTCATGTTTTCTGAAGAAGCATTCCTGCATATGAGTTTTGATAATATTTCTAGAAGATTCCTATGTAATTGATAGTTAATCTCATACATTTTTAGTTGATGCACTCATGTTGTAACTTAACATAAATGTTCCTAATCTTCTCAAGGCTTGATAGATTATAACATAATTCAGGTTGTTGCTCAAGAGATTTAAGATGAAAGGAAACTGGCAAAAAGTTGTATTTCACGAAGGTCTTTGATGCAGGAAACATCAAATGCAGAGATTTGCTGATTCATGTATTTATTTATTCCAGAGGGTTCTTCACACAGCCACCAATATGTTGTTGTTTACACTCTGCAGTGCCATAATACTTAGTTTATGTTGAATGAGGGAACATTGGTAGCACCAGTGAGTTCACTTTAGAACATTCAATTAACATAATATTATGTGTCACTTGATTTCTACTGAACATCATAAACAATGAGGATAGGTGTTTTGGTTTAGCTGATACTTGCAGAAAATGTGTGATGTGACCTTTACCGTTTTACTGCAAAACTATTGACTACACAGAGAACATGTGATATTTAAAAAGAGATACTGAAACTATCAATCAAGGATCAAAAGATGTAGTAGAAGAGATTATTCAGTTGCTGAAGTTTTCATAAAAGGCACCTGTAACCATTCTGGTATTCTGAGCTTTGATTTCGCATACACTGATCATAGGGTCTTTATACTCTGCACATAGGTAGATGTTGAAATATATAGTTATAGTTAAACGATATTTATTTAAACGGATTAATGTTCCAATTTCTTGGATTGTTGCATTAGATATATTATTTTCCTCTCAAGAAACTTAGACATATTCAGAAAAGAACCAAGTTTCTTGAGAGGAAAATAACATGTCTGATATATTTCTTATTGTTGATCATGTGGCAGTCACTAAGTGTGATGATTACCATCATGATTCATGCCTGTATATATTCCAGGCACTGTTTTGTTGCTGATATAGATATACTTTTGTTACCTGGTACATATAATATGGCTAGAAGTTGAATGCCTGTATCTTTTGTTATTTTTAGTTAACTATGCATGTAATATAAATGTATCTGCATAGCGTAATGGGTGCATTCGATATAGCATTCTGTGTTACGTTTTTCTGGTTGACAGAGTTATTTTGTATGTGTGTATATAATATATTATTAAATACTCTATTTTAGTTAACATTTCTAAGAAAATGCTACATATACAAGAAAGTGCATTCTAACAGGCTAAATGTGCAGTAAATGAATGATACCGGTTTATTTTCATTTCTTTTTGCAAGTTGTATTTCATATTAGGATAGAATGCACGATAATGAAATATTGGTTTATCCCAGTGACCATGATGACATATGTTTTAAAATAAATCTGTTTTATTAAAAAGGAAAGGAAAGCGTTAACGCACAATTGTGATTGTTTATCACAACCAAATTAGGAACTATCGGGAGTTGAACGTATACATACAATACAGAATAATAACATGGTAAGCAACACGCGAACAATGGAGGTAGACAGGGGAGGATGGTGGGAAGAAAAACTTCCAATGTGATGGCTCTGCAAAACACGTCTAGCGTGGCTCAGAGTTCCAACACAAATGGAATGACTCTCGTTTGCCACTTAATCACCTAGCGTCATATGACCACGAACCGTTTCGCGTACTGCGGACTGTTTCCCAGGTTGCGGACTGAAGATCACAGACTAACACTACCGCAACAATTAAACCAGTCATTTTCAATATATGGTACTATTTTGCAGCTTATGGTGTGTTTTTTCTTATCTAAACGATATGTTCTTCCGAATATTCCTTCAAACAAAAATATGACAGTCTACATACAAATTAGCCACAGGCGTTTTCCATTTTTTAAAGGATGCAACTACAGTATTTATCATCCAGATGGGTATGTGACTCCCATCCAAAAACAATCGCACTAGGAAATTGTTAATTTGTCCATTTACATCGATAGCACTGAACATATGTCTGGCGTTTCCTGCATTGTTGGCCATTTTATTGTTAAAGACAAAATACGAGATGGCTGTACAAACTTGTCTTCTTCCAAGATTCTGCCTAACCTCAACATGCTGAGGGTACCTCGGAATTTTGATACAAGTGGACTCGGTTACATCGTAGTTTAGGGCGATGTCTAAAGTAGTTGATATGAAGCCGCTAATTTTAAGAAACACTGCGATTTTTTCCTTGCACAAACGCAGATTTTGCTACCAAAATGTAAGGCATCGGTTATAAAATTCGAAACAGTCTAAGAAGAAACTGCCAACTTATTGAAGTGTGTGATGAAGTGCTGCATACACGACGACCTTACGCAAGTATTGTGAGCTCTATACGAAAGCCATATCTCACAGATGCAGTGAGATGGAGTATGCTCAATTAGCAGTTGGTTGTGAGTAAATAGTTAAGTATAATAAATAATAAGTTAGTTAAAATATAATAATATTAATAGCAAAGCTATTATTCTCTAGTATCTTTAGTTAATAGATCCAACCCTGTGGGCCAACCACCGCAGATCCGACGGTCCAGCCATCGCGGAACCACTCTCGAAGGTCCAGCCACCGGGGACAAGACCCCGCGGTCCAGTCACGGGAGAGCAATTCTCGGCTGTACATCCACCAGGGAGTCACTTTCGACGGTGCAGCCTCAACGGAGTCACTCTCGACGGTACATCCTCCGGGGATTCACTCTCTACGGTGACACCTCCGGTGAGTCACTCTCGACGGTGCAGTCTCCGGTGAGTCACTCTCTGCGGTACATCCTCTAGGGAGTCACTCTCTACGGTACATCCTCTAGGGAGTCACTCTCTACGGTACATCCTCTAGGGAGTCACTCTCGGCAGTACATCCTCCGGGGTGTCACTCTCTACGGTGCAGTCTCCGGTGAGTCACTCTCTACGGTACATCCTCTAGGGAGTCACTCTCTGCGGTACATCCTCTAGGGAGTCACTCTCAGCAGTACATCCTCCGGGGTGGCACTCTCGACGGTACATCCTCTAGGGAGTCACTCTCGACGGTACATCCTCTAGGGAGTCACTCTCTGCGGTACATCCTCTAGGGAGTCACTCTCAGCGGTACATCCTCCGGGAGTCATTCTCTATGGTGCATCCTATAGGAAGTCACTCTCGGTGGTACATCCTCCGGGGAACGCTATATCAGTACGTTAAAGCTGATTCTCACGCACGTGTACAGGTCTATGAGCATCCGTTGGACTTGTTTCCTTGCCCTTCTCATTATACAGAACGATATAGTAGCGAAGACCAGCTTCGATCAAGTCGATAATTGTTGGGACGTCAAAGTGGAATAAGTTTTATCGTGCAGGCGCGTGCGTGCATGCGTGCTTATGTGAGTAGTAGATATAGGTTTCTGACAAAGCAATTCCGGTGCTCATGTGTCTGAACGACTTCCGGTTGCGCGCGCAGCCAATCAGAGCGCCCCCTGACGGTTGTAGGAACACCACAAACCATACGCAGCGCCCCCTAGCGACTGTTGGAGGTGTGCAGTTGGAGCACGAGCGGTGGTTACTAAAAATAAACATTGGGAAAAACCCACATATCGCTGACGTGGCGTTTAATTTTAATTTTTATTTTTATTTTAAATTCAATAAAAACCTAGGGAAAACTCCACATATCGCTGACGTGGCGGTTATTGAGTACGGTATCAAAGAATAAGAGAGCTAATCAATCAGGGTTCAGTACGTTAGCGGTGAATGGTGTAAAGAGCTGCGATTCGTCGGTTATAGTTTCATAAAAGTTATGCGTATGAGTTTCATAAAAATCGTGGATGATTAATGAGGTAAGGAGGATGAATGGCTCGTGTGTCCATCTGGTGGGAGATGGGTAGATGCTCGCAGGGCATACCGCTGACGTTGCGGTTAGGGTATATGCTCCCGTTTCGCGGAATGCAGCGGGCTACATACCATGTTAGGAATGCGGTCGTGTTGTATTCCGTAATATGACACCGCTCTGCCGCGTTCCCGAAAGGACGCATTAAGGCGATACTAACAGCTGACTAGTGGGTTTTGGTACTCGGGAAATGCGCGTTTTAAATAACCTGGCTATATGTAGTCATATTAGCGCTGTAGTTAAAGCGCTGGTTCGCCCACTGCATGTATGCAAGTCTCAACACGTTGAAAGATAAGACCGTCAGTTGTACAATGCTATGCAGTAATTTATTCGATGCCAGCTATGATGAAAATCGGGTTTCATTATTGTTATTTTTGTCGTTTCTCTAAGAAGAGTAGACCACGTGACGTCCTGTCTGCATAAATAATAAAAACAGCTGTGTATGCATCAACGAGTTGACCTGTATGCATACATCTAACATAATTAGGCTATTGGTTATCGTATGAATCACACATAGCACGAGTAATGAGAAAGAGTACCGATTTGTCTAAGAAAATACCGCTTTTATATGTATTATGTCACCCTTAGTTACGTATGTAATGCTTTTAAGCTAAGTGTTTACCACATTTATCTGCCTGTTAACATGTTAAGTAAATGTCACTTTTATTTGTATCTTACCACAGTTTAGCTACGTAATTGCCACGCTTGTCTGTGTGCTAACGCTTTTAGCATATTAAGTATCACTTTTAATTGCATGTTAACGCTATTTAGCTAAGTATATACCACATTCTATGTTAAGTTTGTTTTCGCAAAGTAAATATCACTTTTAGTTGTACGTTAACGCTTTTAAGCTAAGTAAGTACCAAATACAGCTACATGTTAATGAGTTTAGCTAAGTAAATACCGCATTTAGCTGTAGGTTAACGCTTTTAAGTTAAGAAATTACCACATTTAGCTGTATGTTAGCGATTTTACGCTAATTATTTACCATATTTACCTGCATGTTAACGGTTTTAAGCTAAGCAAATACAACTTTTAGCTAAGTAATTAGCATTTTTAGCTAAGTAAGTACCATATTTAGTTGCAAGTTAACGCTTTTAAGTTAAGTAATTACCACATATGTTAAAACTGTTTAGCTAATAAATGACCACATTTAGCTGTATGTTAGCGCTTTTTACCTAAATAATTACCACATTTAGTTGTATGTTAACGCTTTTAAGCTAAGTAATTACCGCATTTAGCTGCGTGTTAACGTTTTTTTAGCTAAGAAATTACCATATTTAGCTGTATGTTACTGCTGTTTAACTAAGGAATTACCACATTTAGCTGTATGGTAACGCTTTTTAACTAAGTATTTTGTCGCATTTAGTTGCATGTTAACGCATTGAAACTAAGTATTTACCACATTCACCTCTATGCTAAGGTACTCAGGAAATGCGCGTGATAAATAACACGGTTTTCACTACAAGTATTACATAATATGATTATGAATTATTATTGTAATACCACGCCTATCGGGGCGCGCTATAGCAGAGAGCTATTTTAAAACACTGGGCGAGGTAAGTACATCAGTATAGACGAACGAGTGGACCGTGGACTGTGGACTCCGGTTGCCTTAGCAACGAACGGGGTGCGGCTAGCGCTGTAAGAACTGCATCTATAGTTTATGTTTGTTTTGGTACACTTGCATTGTATGACTAATCTTAGTTAGTTGTGGTACACTTTAATTTGCTAACTGTATATACGAGCGTCATAACATCATGGCGTTAGCCCTGTGTCTGTAATTTTTTAAACTGTATGACATTTCTCTACCATTTTCTAAACCATGTGTCATTTTTGCTGTACCATTTTTATTGAATGTATAAAAGATTGCCGCACCGGGTATCTGGTCATATGATACCCTTTTATGGTGGCGTATCGAAATTAAACCGTTCACCTTGTATCTTATCAACTAGAAGTATAAAAGCAGTCACCCAAACAATAAATGTTGACAAGTCTGGAATTTAACCGACATCCTGTTAAAACTGACACAATTTTAAATTTTCTTACAAAGTTATGGCATGTTTGGTTAAAAATAATCAAGCAGTTATGTGAAGATTTGTTGGAAAATAAAATCGTTCTTAGGTTTCCTGCGGTATTGAAGTAATGATGCTATGACAGCAAATGTTTAACATCGCTAACCTACAATATAAACATATGAAAGGTTTTTTCGTAGATATTTTTTCTACTGTACACTTTGAGCAATCTAAACAAAAATCTCAACAACACTATTGTTAAATTATCCTGGGTGTGTGTGTGTGTGTGTGTGTGTGTGTGTGTGTGTGTGTGTGTGTGTGTGTGTGTGTGGTGTGGTGTGGTGTGGTGTGGTGTGGTGTGGTGTGGTGTGGTGTGGTGTGTGTGTGTGTGTGTGTGTGTGTGTGTGTGTGTGTGTGTGTGTGTGTGTGTGTGTGTGTGTGTGTGTGTGTGTGTGTGTGTGTGTGTGTGTGTGTGTGTGTGTGTGTGTGTGTGTGTGTGTGTGTGTGTGTGTGTGTGTGTGTGTGTGTGTGTGTGTGTGTGTGTGTGTGTGTGTGTGTGTGTGTGTGTGTGTGTGTGTGTGTGTGTGTGTGTGTGTGTGTGTGTGTGTGTGTGTGTGTGTGTGCGTATTGCATATGTTGTGTATTATATTCTACTTCCAAAGTGGCCTGGTATCGCATATTGCTTCTGTATATTTCATACACAAACATCCGTGAACTTGGGATCCATGTATAATATAAATATAGCAGGGTATATCAGCTTCATCTAGTTCATATCATATTTATTTTAATTGTATTATCATATAAATACATAACCATATATTTTTTTTATATTCCAATACCCTCAACTGAAAACTGGCGAAATGCTTTAATAACAAAAAAATGGATGGTGAAAAAACTACATACATATTAGAGTCTTCTAAATAGGCCACCCGTGTGACCAAGATAAACTGGTCTGATTACAGAGGCTGGTGAGATGTACAATGTCACACAAAAAAAATAAAACGAGAGGGAGCGCACAAGTCAAAGAAGTCAAAGTCCAGCGACTGACCAATGTCAAAAAAGACAAGACGAGTGGGAGCGCACAAGTCACCTACCTGACACTTACAGTGTTCATTGTCACCTCACTAACCATTACAGGCCAATATTAACTGCGTATGTAACGCTTTTTACCAAGTATGCAATGCATTCAGCTATGTAGTAACGCGTTTAGTACGTATGTCCGCCTGTCTGTTCGCTATCTTCATTTCCGTCCACTACCATCTTCGTATACAGTCCTGTATAGTCACCCCATGCACCAGAATATTCTTTCATTACTGGTCAGTTCACCCCATCCACAATTGCCCTTCGTAGTATCTTCAAACATTTTATTTACCGCCCATCTCTCCTTTCATTCATCCCCTCCCACTACCCCCTACATTGACCGCCGTTCGTCTATATCTGCAAGAATATTCATCCATTACTGGCCACCTGCATCTCCATCCACATCCGTTCGTTGACTCTTCATCCATCAATGCCCTCCACCCGCAATCTTCACATACGTCTGACTGCAAGAAGTGGCGAAATAAAGATTTAGCAAAACAACCTTTTCCTTTAACTGTGTGACATTTTTTGTGTCTTTTCTTTAACTACGTATGAGTTTTTGTCACATATGTAAAGCTGTTTGCCAAGGATGTAACACATTCACTATGCAACGCATTTAGCTGTTCTTCCCGTAAAATACACGGTCAACTTAATTAGGTCAAATCTCAACTTAATTAAGGCAAATGATTATAATGTATATAACACTTGGTATTACTCATTATCTACTCTGTCTACATACTTGATTTTATTACTGTACATACTGCATGGTTGAATGTGATTTAAAGTATGTTTTTATGCTATCTCCTCAGTGTAAGACGTATTTCCATTTTTTTTACAATAAAGTTATTATAATTATATTATTATTATTATTATGTCAAATGAACTAGGTCAAATGGTAACATTAATTAGGTCAAATATCATATGATTTGAAGTCAAAACACAAACGTTTCGAAATATAATGGAGCGTTTAGGGTGGCGCCCTCGTATCCGTTTCGCTACCCCCTAAACCTAACCCTACCCTAACCCAACCCCTCCTTTCGCTACCCTCGAGTTCTAACCCTACCCTAACCCTGACCCCTTCCTAGCGAAACGGACGTTGGAGCCTGCACCAGACAGTGACAGCTATTGCGTCATGGGGAACCGTGTCTACTGCAAGGCATGTGCTTTTCCTGCAGCTAGATTTTTACTTCCCATTACGTAAGCGATTTCTTGGCGAATGCACTCTCGTCCGGCGTATTTATCTCGCTCCAGGAGTAACCCTTGTGCAAACTGGATCTTTTGAAATTAATGAGCAGTGACGTTTTTTCTATACCAGCTATCATGTACTTAGTAACAATGTATCAAATGTCATTAACTAACCAAATTACGGACACATATGAATGTAGGGGCAATGTATGGAGTTGCTCTTAGGGACAGTCAGACGGAGGTAAATGGTGGAAGTGGTGACCAGTAATGGAAAAAAAGGTCAACGGATGGTACATGCTGTGGAGACAGCGCTGTGTATGCCATTGGAAGAATAGCTAAACGCGTTACTACATAGTGAATGTGTTACACACTTATAAAACAGCGTTACATGTGTGACAAACCGAATTAGCTAAGATTGGTAAAATGTCACGCAGTTAAATAAAAATACACAAAAATGTCACAACAAAAGAAAATAACAGGTCACGCAGTTAAAGAAAATGACTGCGAAATGTCTCGCAGTTAAAGAAAATACCAATTGTCTCATCGTGTGTGTCTACCGGCGGGAGTATACACATTTTAAAAGCATGCAACAATGTTTCCATTCACGAGACTAACAATGAAACACGAATACTAAAATAGTTGCTGATGTCATTGCAGTCGTTGCGCATTCTTTTTTATTTTTTCTTTCATACACCCAGTCAAGAAAATTACAGCCTAATTTAATCTCTTTGACAAATTCGCAATTAACTCTGAATTAAGTGCTCGCTTAACAGTAGGTATTACAGGATAGTTCACAGTCGTGTTACCCAGGTGTCTAAAAAGGCCTGCAGTAACTATTCCAGTCACTAGCCTGAGAACACATCCTAGAGTATCGTAGCACTAACAAGACAACTTGGTTCACCAAAGGTTTAAAACGTGCTGGGGTCAAGAAAAAGAGGCTGTATACAGCATTTGTTATATCTATATATTCTGAATCTGCGCATATGTACAAAACTTACAAAAGCAAATTAACAATTATATTAAGACCCACTAAAACAGCACTACAGAAAAACAATGTTAAAGGTACCTGGAATTGGATTTAATTTTTTTTTTGTTGGTACAAATGGTGGTCCAAATCTAGCAAAACATATTTCATTGTCTGATAAGTATGTGTATATTTAATGCAATCAACGAAGAGCATGCAAAAATACAAATACAACATGTGATAAACTAATATTTAGGTTTCAAGAATGGTGTGTGTAGTAGCTAAAAGGTTGATTCCATAGATACAGTAGAACCAGTTACAAAAAAGCACCCGTTGGAAACAGCCACCCCTTAAACCCCGTGTTTTTGTCAGATCTACACATTTGTACATCTCACCAGCCTCTGTAATCAGACCAGTTTATCTTGGTCACATGGGTGGCCTATTTAGAAGACTCTAATATGTATGTAGTTTTTTCACCATCCATTTTTTTATGTTATTAAAGCATTTCGCCAGTTTTCAGTTGAGGGTATTGGAATATAAAAAATATATGGTTATGTATTTATATGATAATACAATTAAAATAAATATGATATGAACTAGATGAAGCTGATATACCCTGCTATATCTATATTATACATGGATCCCAAGTTCACGGATGTTTGTGTATGAAATATACAGAAGCAATATGCGATACCAGGCCACTTTGGAAGTAGAATATAATACACAACATATGCAATACGCACGCACACACACACACACACACACACACACACACACACACACACACACACACACACACACACACACACACACACACACACACACACACACACACCCAGGATAATTTAACAATAGTGTTGTTGAGATTTTTGTTTAGATTGCTCAAAGTGTACAGTAGAAAAAATATCTACGAAAAAACCTTTCATATGTTTATATTGTAGGTTAGCGATGTTAAACATTTGCTGTCATAGCATCATTTCTTCAATACCGCAGGAAACCTAAGAACGATTTTATTTTCCAACAAATATTCACATAACTGCTTGATTATTTTTAACCAAACATGCCATAACAATTTAAAATTGTGTCAGTTTTAACAGGATGTCGGTTAAATTCCAGACTTGTCAACATTTATTGTTTGGGTGACTGCTTTTATACTTCTAGTTGATAAGATACAAGGTGAACGGTTTAATTTCGATACGCCACCATAAAAGGGCATCATATGACCAGATACCCGGTGCGGCAATCTTTTATACATTCAATAAAAATGGTACAGCAAAAATGACACATGGTTTAGAAAATGGTAGAGAAATGTCATACAGTTTAAAAAATTACAGACACAGGGCTAACGCCATGATGTTATGACGCTCGTATATACAGTTAGCAAATTAAAGTGTACCACAACTAACTAAGATTAGTCATACAATGCAAGTGTACCAAAACAAACATAAACTATAGATGCAGTTCTTACAACGATGCAGGTTGTTACATCGATCGTAACAGCGCTAGCCGCACCCCGTTCGTTGCTAAGGCAACCGGAGTCCACAGTCCACGGTCCACTCGTTCGTCTATACTGATGTACTTACCTCGCCCAGTGTTTTAAAATAGCTCTCTGCTATAGCGCGCCCCGATAGGCGTGGTATTACAATAATAATTCATAATCATATTATGTAATACTTGTAGTGATTTTGTTTATATTACTATATTCTGACGATTATGTTCATAATTAATTGTTTTGTACTTCTTGCATTGTTTGGTTAGTTATAACAAATATATTATAATCATACGCAGAGTTTGTTCTTTTCTTCACAGAACCTAGCTTAGATAGATTTAAGTGCAAATGACCGGCTTATCGTTAAACTTGTTCAGACTTGCATACGTCCAGTGCGCAAACCAACGCTTTAACAACAATGCTAATATCACTACAGAAAACCGTGTTATTTATCACACGCATTTCCTGAGTACCTTAGCATACAGGTGAATGTGGTAAATACTTAGTTTCAATGCCTTAACATGCAACTAAATGCGATAAATACTTAGTTAAAAAGCGTTACCATACAGTTAAATGTGGTAATTCCTTAGTTAAACAGCAGTAACATACAGCTAAATATGGTAATTTCTTAGCTAAAAAACGTTAACACGCAGCTAAATGCGGTAATTACTTAGCTTAAAAGCGTTAACATACAACTAAATGTGGTAATTATTTAGGTAAAAAGCGCTAACATACAGCTAAATGTGGTCATTTATTAGCTAAACAGTTTTAACATATGTGGTAATTACTTAACTTAAAAGCGTTAACTTGCAACTAAATATGGTACTTACTTAGCTAAAAATGCTAATTACTTAGCTAAAAGTTGTATTTGCTTAGCTTAAAACCGTTAACATGCAGGTAAATATGGTAAATAATTAGCGTAAAATCGCTAACATACAGCTAAATGTGGTAATTTCTTAACTTAAAAGCGTTAACCTACAGCTAAATGCGGTATTTACTTAGCTAAACTCATTAACATGTAGCTGTATTTGGTACTTACTTAGCTTAAAAGCGTTAACGTACAATTAAAGTGATATTTACTTTGCGAAAACAAACTTAACATAGAATGTGGTATATACTTAGCTAAATAGCGTTAACATGCAATTAAAAGTGATACTTAATATGCTAAAAGCGTTAGCACACAGACAAGCGTGGCAATTACGTAGCTAAACTGTGGTAAGATACAAATAAAAGTGACATTTACTTAACATGTTAACAGGCAGATAAATGTGGTAAACACTTAGCTTAAAAGCATTACATACGTAACTAAGGGTGACATAATACATATAAAAGCGGTATTTTCTTAGACAAATCGGTACTCTTTCTCATTACTCGTGCTATGTATGATTCATACGATAACCAATACCCTAATTATGTTAGATGTATGCATACAGGTCAACTCGTTGATGCATACACAGCTATTATTTATGCAGACAGGACGTCACGTGGTCTACTCTTCTTAGAGAAACGACAAAAATAACAATAATGAAACCCGATTTTCATCATAGCTGGCATCGAATAAATTACTGCATAGCATTGTGCAACTGACGGGCTTATCTTTCAACGTGTTGAGACTTGCATACATGCAGTGGGCGAACCAGCGCTTTAACTACAGCGCTAATATGACTACATATAGCCAGGTTATTTAAAACGCGCATTTCCCGAGTACCAAAACCCACTAGTCAGCTGTTAGTATCGCCTTAATGCGTCCTTTCGGGAACGCGGCAGAGCGGTGTCATATTACGGAATACAACACGACCGCATTCCTAACATAGTATGTAGCCCGCTGCATTCCGCGAAACGGGAGCATATACCCTAACCGCAACGTCAGCGGTATGCCCTGCGAGCATCTACCCATCTCCCACCAGATGGACACACGAGCCATTCATCCTCCTTACCTCATTAATCATCCACGATTTTTATGAAACTCATACGCATAACTTTTATGAAACTATAACCGACGAATCGCAGCTCTTTACACCATTCACCGCTAACGTACTGAACCCTGATTGATTAGCTCTCTTATTCTTTGATACCGTACTCAATAACCGCCACGTCAGCGATATGTGGAGTTTTCCCTAGGTTTTCATTGAATTTAAAATTAAAATTAAACGCCACGTCAGCGATATGTGGGTTTTTCCCAATGTCTATTTTTAGTAACCACCGCTCGTGCTCCGACTGCACACCTCCTACAGTCGCTAGGGGGCGCTGCGTATGGTTTGTGGTGTTCCTACAACCGTCAGGGGGCGCTCTGATTGGCTGCGCGCGCAACCGGAAGTCGTTCAGACACATGGACACCGGAATTGCTTTGTCAGAAACCTATATCTACTACTTATGTGCATTTATTGATTTTTTTTTAATTTTGTGTTCTAGGATTAGTTTGATTCTGGTTTGGATTGTTCCTGGTTGATTCGCGATTGGTACTCTGCACTTAATAAAAATGTGAACCTCACCTGTTTCACCTAATCCTTTTTTGTGCGTACTGCATCGAGTGTAGTTTAATATACTTGCGTGGTGATAATGCCCTCTCCCTCTCCCTCTCCCTCCCCTCCCCCTCCCCCCCTCCCCCTCGCCCTCCCCCTCCCCCTCCCCTCCCCCTCCCCCGCTCCTTCTCAAGACACCAGGGACGACACTTCCACGGCAAATTTCCACCGGAGCACGCGATCAAGCGTAAGAAGTAATGCAATAATTTCAATGAGCAAAAAATGTGTTTCACATACTTAAAATAATATGATGGTACTATACCCGCGTGACAACGAACCAGGGGACACCCCTAATAGTTTGGGTGAAGGCTCGAATATACCCCCAATATGTTTGCTAAAATCCAGGCGTGGATTTGGAGGGTGGCGCATTGCCCTCACCTCTATCCGAGGCCATGGCTTGCAGACATAAATCCCCCCATGTTCGCCTTCCCGACGTCTATTCAGATACCTAAAATATATCATGTTGCCAATTGGCACACAACACCAAGGAACTAAAATATTTTATTGAATGTGAATACGTTGATCACGCGTAAAATTCTGTAAAATTAACATAAAACTAGTATAAAAAAGGGTAACGATACGCTGTTATACAGCGCGGTATCCAGTCCTTGGGAATTACGCTTCACCCATGGCAGACCTGTTCATTCCAACGCCATTTCGACTTCTATGGGAAGCATTCAGCCACACTGCAATTACTGCGCTAAGAATATTCGTTCCTATATCCATCTCTGTCTATAGCCAGATACTCATTTATACAGCTGAGTGAACTGTGACAACGTGGGGTGAACGAAATTGTCAAAGATTCGGAACGGCAGCAAGAGGACTCGAACCCGGGTTCTCTCGATTGAGAGTCCGGTGTTCTAACCGCTACGCGACCGCGCCCCACAATATTATACATTAAGAACAACACATCTTAAGACTATATTAAACATTTAACAAGATTTAACAAGATTTGCCATCCAAGCCAAAGGCCCAGATGGCAAGTGGACAAGGAAGCCATTGGCTTATCGAGAGTCCAACAATGTTCATCTACTTATAACCCGCCCTCCCGAGATATGTGTCAACCTGACATGACATGTGACATGATCCCATGTGTGTGTGTGTGTGTGTGTGTGTGTGTGTGTGTGTGTGTGTGTGTGTGTGTGTGTGTGCGCGCGCGCGCGTGCGTGCGTGTGTCTTGGTAAGTTTATCCGCGTGTTTTGTGTGTATGTTGGTGTACGTGCACATGTGTATAAGTAATATATGAGGGGGGTCTGTAAGCCCATATTGAAGCCACACATTGACAGCAGAACACTTATGTGTAATGTGTATATTTTTGTGAAGGCGTGTTGAAAAAACTATTGTAAACCGGTTGATTCAAATCGTAACATGTATAAGGCGCCATCCCTACAGTCGTTGCTAGCGAAGCCGTACATGATGTTCCGAAAAAAACAGGTGAGTCTTAAAGTGTGTTTTTAACCATTCGTGGCGCCGTGCAAGATGTTCCAGAAAACAAGCGAGTCTTAAAACATTGATCGATTACGCATCTACACGTGTCGTTACAATCAGAATATCCGAAGAACTGCAACACTGGAACTGCGCTTCAAAATGGGGATTACAACGTTATTTACGGCGTCGACAAGTGTCGAGGCCTATACAAACATAGGAATGTTGTCGGCGCCCGTAGACAAAGCCTGTCATGGTTCGTTGCATACCTCATCCAGCAGAGACAACGCACTGCCTCAATTGCCCTTGACCATTACAAATATCACCAAATCACCTGCGAGGTCTCGCAAGGGTTTATTCCTGTTTACCGGGTTGTTGAGTGTAGCATATCTTATGTAACACACACCGTGGAGCTGGTGTTTGTGCCAATGTTAACTGTTGTAAGTTGTAGGGCCTACCGTGGCTGAGAAGCGAAACACGACCGATTCAAATAACGTGGAGGGAGTGTGCAAGATAGCATTTCGTGTGCGTTTCAGCACACATTCTATTCTGTGTTTGCATGTTTGATATGGTGTTCCATTTAACAACAGATCTCGGCAAAATTAGGATAAATTGCGTTGCGTTGACAGACAAACAGAATAGGTGAAAAAAGATGATCCAAGACGTAGACAAATAAAACAAAGGGCGTATTATGTTTAGCTACTTGGCAACCTCACAGAACGCGACATACTACCGAAGAAGAAGAAGAAATGTTTTTATTGTATCCATGTTAAATTATAATTTTAAACTATACAGGTGTATACATGTATAGTTTAAGTAAACATGGTATATATATATATATATATATATATATATATATATATTAAGGTAAACAAACAAATAGGGTCAGGACTAAAACTTTGACAGTCGCTATCGAGGAGCCACCTTGCAAAATTAAATTAAACTAAATCACTTAGTCAAACATATATAATTTTTCCGAGAAAAGAAGAAAGAAAAAACCTATAATAATAATAGCATCTCTGATTGTGTGTGTGCGTGCGTGCGTGCGTGCGTGCGTGCGTGCGTGCGTGCGTGCGTGCGTGCGTGCGTGCGTGCGTGTGTAAATTCATTTAGAAATTCATTATAATTTTCATTTAATGGCCTTGGAGGTCGGTATATATTTCCTATAGTGATCGTCTGTGGTAAGCCTCCTCCATTAACTTGTATTATTTGCCCCTCCCAATGTTTATATGTGTTTAATTTCATGTTTAATTCATAATTAAATTGTTGATCTATATATATGTTATTAATCCACCTTTATTGCTGCAGCTTTTTCCTTAGGATATACAGTCATATCCACTTAATTGTATTACTGATAAGTCATCCGTATCAGATAACCAGCTCTCTTGGAGATATATTATACTAAATTTGAAATTCAAGGAAGATAAGTCATTTACAAATGCCTCGAGTTCACTAAACTTTGCATTAATTGATTGTATGTTAGAACTTAGAATACTAAAATGTTTATTATTGTTTTTAGCTACTGAAAAAAAATTCTAAAACATAATATGAAGGTCGGCGTATCATAGGCAGTTAATTATTTTCATTAATATTTTTATTACTACTAATATCTAAAATATTATTTAGAAATTTTTTTTGCAATACTACCTGTATACAAGAGAAAGGTTTCGTCAGTTATCATTTATTTGCATTTTTAATTTGGTTAACAATATATTTTATTGTGCAATAATGTTTTAATAAAATCGGACATAAAATTAAGGCAGCCAAGCCACTATACAGGTGAGGTATTTTGGAGATGAGTGTGTTTGTGCGTGTATATATCCTGTGCTACAGCTGTCCAAGCAGTTGCTACAGCTGTCCAAGCAGTTGCTACAGCTGTCCAAGCAGTTGCTACAGCTGTCCAAGCAGTTGCTACAGCTGTCCAAGCAGTTGCAATAGATCTGGCTACATTGAAAAATAAGTAAAAATTAACAGAGCAATACGCTCATGCATAGGCGTTAACTGTACGCCTAAGAAGATAAGAGGCAATTTCATTATTATCACAAATGAGGTAATTCGCCTTATTGAAAACAATCATGACACATATTATGTCAATTATTGCTCTTTCAGCAATCAATACCAAGTAGCCGGTATGGCTGATGTATTAGCCCCCAAGTCAGGCGTTGCAGTGTTTGCTGTAAAACTGCTGTAAAGTAATATATTAGCAGCACAACACAACACTGCAGTTATGCAGTAAAATGAATAATGTAGTACAAATAATGTATTAGCAACACAGTAAAAAAATTACATAAAAAATGAATTAATAAGTACATTGCAGTTTTGTTAGCAACACAGTCAATATATATTATAATTATATATATATATATATATATATATATATATATATATATATATATATATATATATACATACACATATACATGCATATATATATATATATATATATATATATATATATATATATATATATATATACATACATATATATATATATATATATATATATATATATATATATATATATATATATATATATATATATATATATATATATATATATATATATGAAACTAATAATGTGTTAGTAACAAAGTAAAATGCATGTGTGCTCATGTGAAT
Organism: Lamellibrachia satsuma; assembly: GCA_033239005.1. Classification (NCBI taxonomy): domain Eukaryota; kingdom Metazoa; phylum Annelida; class Polychaeta; order Sabellida; family Siboglinidae; genus Lamellibrachia; species Lamellibrachia satsuma. Next base: position 436,091 of record BSQZ01000028.1, read on the forward strand.
GCCATTTATGAATAGTCACCAACCAGATTCTGTATTGCGCAATACTATTACCAACATTGCTTGTCCGCGACTACAAAGCCACCCGGCGGTCTTAGTCAAAGCAGACCGTCTTGTATGTGGGGACGCTTGACCGATTGGAATTGCCTAGTGAGCCATTTCGACAGTCGTAAACAAAGGTACCGTGTTGCACAATACTTGATTATATGTTGCGCAATACCAACATTGCTATTCCACTGCAACTAAAAACCGCGGCATCGACTAAAGTGTTGTTGTCTTAATATAGACGAAGGTCGTCATCTGATGTTATTTCGTTCTATCAGGTCCTTCTCCATGACTTTCCCGTTGAACGTCCAACAGTCCGTTAGCTTCTTTAGTTTCCTCGTTTCGAATGCCAGTTTCGATCGTCGCGCAGTCAGGTCCTCGTTCAGGAAGAGTTGTGCGTTTCGTTGTTGTGCGTTGTTTCTTTAAAGTGAACCGGGCGCGATACACGTTATCCCGAATTCGTTCAGTTCGAAATCTAACGATGATGGGTCGACTGCCGGTACGCTTTCCACCTAAGCAGTGGCTCCTCTCTAGATCGTGCAGTAAGAGTGGAGGGGTGACACACATCTTATCGCTGATCACTGCCAGTACTGTGGCGTCGGTGTCCTCGCCCTCGCCTGTCTCAGGAACCCCGTGAATTCCTAAGTTGGGCTGAGGTGTGTATTGTTCTAGGATGGTCGATGCTTTCTTCGAGTGCATGTATCTTCTTCTCTAGTTCAACGATACGTATGTCCTTTGCCTTTACCTGTTTGGTCAGGTTTTCGATGTGTGTGTTCAGCGAATCGATCTTGTCCGCTAGATCGCATAGGTACAGAGTTTTTTCAACTTTGCAACTACTGCGTCATCATTTAATAGTTCAATAATTAGTAGTGCAAGCACTTCCCCTGAATCGTCTGTGTGACAGCTGCTCCGTGTTGGTTTAGGAGGCATTGCAGGACTCAGTACACGTTGGGGCGTGGCAATACTCTTTCACTTCGTGCGTGGCAGTACTATATCAGTTCGTGTTTCCAGTGTGTCTATATAATAGCAGTGCACATTCATGCATATAGCTTGCCCGTTTAACGTTCACAGTGCTTCTTACTTTCCTAATAATCACCTCATATTCGGAACTGTGCAGAAGGACAACAACATTAAGCCGCCATCTTGAACCAATCCAGAAGAAGAAGAAGTGTCCCCTTCCTCTTCCTCTTCCTCTCCTCTTCCTCTTCCTCTTCCTCTTCTTCTTCTTCTTCTTCTTCTTCTTCTTCTTCCGTATACCAGCCACGATCACTTTGCTGATCATTCTGCTGTTTTGGGGATGTGCATTCCATTGGTGGTTAAAGAAAAAAGGGGTCTTGTTGGTGTTTTAGCATAATTCTGACACCTCAGCAAGAGAGGAGGTAGAAGACATGGACAGCAGCTCTGATTGGTTACAAATGTTAGTCTCTGTTTGTTCTGGGGGAAAGTAGTAGGGGCGGTAGTTGGTTCTACATGTGATCCGTTTGTAGGCCTGCCTTTCCCCTCACTATGGACTTGTAGGCTTCAGCCTTGATATCTTATTTCTCCGAATGAAGCCGAGTGCCCTTTCCGCTTTTCTACAGACACTATCGGTATGGATCCCCCAGCCTGCGTTTTTCTGGATAGTGACGCCCGAGTATTTCAGTGTGTCGCAGCTGTTGTACTCATGTAGTGTGTAAGAATTGGGCCTGATCTTCATAGAGCGCGTAAGTAGTTAGTGGAAGTTTCTGATACACACTTATCGCTGCATCAAAACATCAAAGGCAAAACACCCTAATAACGCCCACCGCTAATGAGTGCGCGCAGCCAATCAGAGCGCCGCAGAGCGCCCCCCTGGCGGTCGCAGCCGAGCGCCTCGTAGTCGTGCGTAACCTAAGCGCCCCTAGCGACCGGAGGAGTAACGAACACGGACCTAGTTACGTGTATACCTAAGGGTCGTTAACCTAGTAAGGAGACGAACACAATCGTACGGTGCACACGTAATTTATTGAATACAACAAAGCGGCAGCAGCAGCAGTACAAACGAGGCGATCGTATGTGATTGGATACAACGAGTCGGGTATGATGAATATGAAGACGATGACGAGGCGACTTGCGAATGGTGACCATCGCGCCAGAGGTCGCGAACTTACGGGTGTCTCCACCGCGCCAGAGGTTCGAGGGCGAGCGACCACCGCGCCAGAGGCTCAGTATGATGCGTGATAGTACGGTATACCCTTTTTCAGCAGGTTAACCCAATCAAACACGCGACAATCGTTTGCTACTAAATCACTACCAAATGAATTGACGAAAGCCTTCATCGGTATGCCGTTACAACGAAGCACCAAATAAGCAATGCAGTATTGTCCGCACACGTTAGATAGAGGACTCTGAAGTCTCTTGGCATTGTGACTCCACTCGGAACAATGTTCGTTCAGGAACACGCGAAATGTGCCATGTAGCGGCGGTAGTCCGTACGAGCAGAAGTATTCACCGCGTCTGTCAGCATCCACGTAGAGAGCGATCCAATGTTGACCGGGTTTATCGCCGTCGTGAGTATTGCATACGAAAGCGAACGGGAAAGCATCGATCATCGTAGGCAGTCCGTCTTTGGGTACGACGTCGCGAACGATCGAACGAGTTCGTGCGTCTCTCGCCAGGAGACGTGCAATCTGGCTTGTCTCCATCAGAAATCGTAGATGACGTTCCTGCTCTTGTCGATTTCCAGCACCGATTCGAATTCTGCGTACACGACGACGTTGATGGTCTGTTGGAGCGCTGCAGCGAAATGCATCTCGATGCGCAGGTTGCCCTTTTGTACCAGATGGAAGCACGATCCATCACACGCGTCCGGGGTCAGGTCGAAACCAAAGAAGGTGTACCCATCACGGAAGTCGTCACGAGTCAGACCGTTCCCTTCGTCCTGTGATACCTTGCCAGTCGAGGTGAACAGGTTGAGGTAACTTCTGATGAATCGATTCTCATCGAAATTCGGTTGGAGTGGTTTGGAGGGTACCTGTCGACCATCCACGTAAACGGCGAGGAAGTTGACGTTGTTGTGCTTGGCGTGAAACGGGTTCTTCGCGTACGAACCGTTGTACGCGTCGTTGTCGATGCAGCATAGTACCAGACGTTTCGGTAGGGTACCGAGGAACAGGTTTTCGTGCGTGTGCGACATGGCCCCTGTGGGAATGGAATATACTTTGCAGTCGACGGAACGCAGCGGGTACTTGGCCGTGCCCTTGTCCAGTGCCTTGATGTGCGCAACCTGAACGGTCGGATTCAGTGTGGCTTTCCTCGCGAACATGGTGGCGTTGACGATGTGTACTTTATAATCGAGGTTGCCACCACCGGCCATGAGCGCGAACGTGTCCTTGCTTCGCACCAGTCGTATCTTGACGTCGACGCCGTTGAGCAGGTAACGATCTTGTAGGAACAGGTCCACGTGTAGTCGTCCCATCATGTCAACGACACGACTCTGCGTGACGTGCGCTCGCCGAGACACCAACCCTCGGTTCATTACGTCCTCGTCGACAATGTTGACGGCATCCATGCGACCGGCGGTGTCTTTGTACCACAGTTGACTCGTCAGTTGAGTCTCTTTGGCCTCGCTACCGTAACTCAAAAGCGTTTCGATATAGGCGCGATACGGGTACGTGTTTGTCGAAGGAGTCACGAGCGTACCGTTTAGGTAGACGTCGACTTGACTGAATAACGAATGCAACCAATTATTCACCGGAGCCACAGCGTTGTCGGGGTCGAGAGGTGTCCCGTTGCCTTTGGTTACCTTCGCTTGCACGTGCAGGTAGCTGCTGGCGAGATCCAGGTAAGTGTCTCCCGATCCGGGTAGCAAGAATTCTATGGGACCACCCGACTCGAGGGAGGCCATCGGTTGGTGTTCCACCCATTGCGCGTCTTCGATGCTGGTCTGGGTCGGTGGCACGCCGAAGAGATCGAGTTCGCTCTTGACCCCCTCGCAAGATTGTCTATGCACGAAAGCCATCGTCGAACACGTCACGTTCACGAATCGTCTGCGCTTTACGACGTCTTTTCACTGCACTGACCCGTCGCGGTGCCGTCGCGCGTTTTATACGTTTTTGCGGTCGCACGCCAGGAGTCGTCAACAGACCGCGTATCAAATCTTTACCGGCATCGGTGGCGCGTCGTTTGGCCGCCGTTTTTATGTTCTGACCGGACATGACGTCGTCGGCTATGCGCAAGCCGGTCTTCAACGCCCCCTTTCCCAAAGCCACGGCTCCTCGCTTGATGAGTGGCATGGCGCTCCGAATCAGACCTCCGAACAGACTACCCAACCCGTGTCCTCGTTGCACTCTGGCACCGACAAAGTAGGGTAAAGCCCCTCCCGCTTGTCGGGTGTAATAATCGTTGTAATTCATTCTTCAGAACAGACCAGTCTTACGACGTCGAAAATGAAGCGTCACCGTCACCTTGCCGCGTTCGAATGGCACGGCATGCCCGGTATCGTCTCTTAGATCGATTTCGATTGTTCCAAACTCCTTGCGCAACATGGGCAAGTACTGAACGTGCTCGAAATGTCTCGAGATCGTATGTCCGTGTTCGCCTTGTATCGGAACAATCCTCAACAGCGGTACGAGACTGTCGCCGACGACGCGCGATTCCACGACGTTCGTGTACACGTAGAGTGACTCGAACCCTTGCTTCGTGTCCACCACGGAATCCCCTTCTTTCACGAAGGTGTACACCTCTCCATCACCATCTAGCGGCACGTGACTTTCAGGACTACGGATGGTCCTTGCGTCGAGACCTAGTATGACTCCCATAGAACCCTGGGTTGTGAATTCGGTACTCGGTGACATGCGTACGGATACTTTTTGAGTGATGTCGCTGTAGCTTAATTTCACTCTTTGACGTACCGCGATACCCGCTAGCGAGCGGTTGATGGCTCGTATGAGTTTACGAGTTCCGTCGTAATATCCCGTTGCTATGCCTCCAACAGAATGACCATCGCTAGAGCTTTCCGAGAGGAAGAACCAGGAATCCTTCTCTCTGACATTGTACCAATCGTGCGGGTACTGGATCTCCACCAACCCACATTCCCATTCGCCGGACAGACTGATGCGTTGCGGTAAGGACGTGACGTAATGGGTCAACGTGTTGTCGGGATGCAGGTGCATCGACGCGTTGCTAGGCAACGTCAGGTAGAAATCAGCCGTCATCGCGTTTCACGGATGGATTGGGTAGCAGGTAGCCCAACGAACTACTCAACAGGGCCGTCCAAAGATTAGAGTCAGTGTGACCGGTTGTCAGATTGTAGATGCTGACCGCGATGATCGTGTACAAGACGACGACCTGACACAAGAACACGATTTCCGTCTTGGGACAATCGGTGCCGAAGAGGTGCCAACGCGATGCAACAACCTCGTTGTCGTTGTCGTCCGTAACGTCTATCCCTTCGTTGTCTTCTTCGACGATGGACATCGTTGGAATGAGGAGTCGACCGGCGCGTAACTACTCTTTATACCGAACGAGCGCCTTGGCATCGATCCAGCTGTTGAACGAAGTGGGGTAGCCGTACCATTTGACTAACGCCTCCGTTCGTTTTCCCACCTTCCGTCGCTGCAGCACCGATTCCACGCGGTACAGTTTATCTTTCGAGACCAATACTTTCTGCAGTTCCGGTTCGTAGAAGGTTCCGTCCAGCACCTCACCGAGATCGTCGACCAAACGGTACACGGGTGGATCGGAGGCGTGAACTTCGCGTATCGTGAAGAGCTCCTCGCTCCAATTTGCCATGTACCCTTTCTCGAACCGCCGCTTCGCTTTGCTGATGCGCACGCGATCATCCACCTTGAACTTTGGTACACCCTTACCATCGTGACCGTACAAGCGCTGCCACACCTCCTCTTGATTCGCCGCGTTCACTTGCGAAGGGGCCATGCCTATGCTTCGATGATAGGTGTCGTTGTACGACTGCACAAAATCCTGTAGCGCGTCGATGTACCGCACCGTCTGATATTTCGTAAAGTATCGCCACATACGCGTCTTCAGCGTTCTGTTGAACCTTTCGACGATACTCGCCTTGGTCTCCTCGTTATGAGTGGAAAATGATGGACACCGTGCTCCTTCAACAAACGCCTCACGGATCTGTTGAGGAACTCCAAACCTTTGTCTGTTTGTAAGGTTGTAGGCGCAATGTTGACCAACAATCCTTTCAATGCCATCACCAGAGACGACGCCGACTTGTTTTTCAGAGGAACGCACCAGGCCCGTTTTGAAAAGACGTCGATCACCGTCAACAGAAACACGTATCCGTCGTTGTCTTTTTTCAGTTTTGACAAGTCGACGAGATCGGCCTGCCACTAGTGGTTTCGTCCACCCACGATGACACGTCGTCTCTTGAATCGAATTCTCACCGGTTTGTGTAAGGTGTACGCGTCTTGTTCCGACAACCATTGCTTGACGGCTTTCACTGGTGCGCGCGTGACACGTCTCAGTGCGTTGACCCCACCATAACTTCCGACGCGTTTCGGATCGAAGTAGACGCGTTTGAGTGATTCTTCGACTCTACGTCCCATGGTTTGCACCACACGACTAGAGGAGACGAACTGAGGTAATATCTTGCGACGAGTGCGATAATGTATAGTAGGATACAAAACAGTACTCCCACGAATATAGGTCGATATCCTACCATCGAAGTAGCGGCAAGACTTTTTTTTCGCGAGCGGGTAGTAGTCAGCGGTCATGTACAGCCCGAGACAAACACTCCTGTCAGTGGGTAGTAGTCGGCGGTCTTGTACAGTACTCCTAGGACTACCAAGCGATATGTGTCCACTATCGATACCATGGTTAACTGTTGAATCGTCGTAGCGCACAACTCTTTTTAAAACGACTCCCAACCATCCAGTGACGGCAACCGACGATGACGTTTTTTTCGAGGACTTTTGGACTGTTCCACTTGCCAACGACTGTAGGGGGTCCAACGCGGTAACGGACGATTTCTGGGTGTCACCGCCACCGGTGTTGCCGTTGCCGCCTGTCGTATGTAGCGTCTCCGTTCGACGTTACCGATCAATTCCATGGGTAGGTTGATACGTTTGAGCTGCTGCGCGAACGCTTGCCATCCTACAGGATCGCTCTTTCTTCTTTTTCGCAATACATCGTTCACGAGATCCACCATGTTACTTCCAGGCAACGGCGTACCGTCGTGTAACAATTCGCCTCGATCGGTCCACGAGAGCTGGGTTTTGAGACGATCTATCAACTTCTTGACCTTAACCTTCATGGTCTTTGGAACGCTGTCCACGATGTCGGCCTCTACGGCAGAGGGAGCTGCTGTTGCTGGTGCTACTGCCGGCTTTTCCGGTGTCGCTGTTTCTGTCGTTGCATCATCGTTCACTACAACCACTCGTGTCGGCTGTTTGTCGCGTCGATCGGACAAGTGGTTGTATCGCTGTAACACCTGATTGTACAGTTTCACTTTGTCCCCATCGTTTAGGTCTTTTTGATCGAGAATGGAGGTCATCTCGGCGTCGAGTCCTTGCATGACCTTACCAACCGTGTCTGTAGGAGGTGGTGGTGATCGAAGGGTCTCCAACAATCGTGGATCCACCAAGGCATTTTTCGCGCGTGCTCCATCTACGCGAGCACCTGTCTGAGCAAGGGAAGAATCACCGAACCTGCCAACGGAGCTAGTAAAGCCGATAGGAAACCACCGGTCTGTTCTTGTAGGATGTGTCTCCTCCTCGCGATGGGCAACCGTCTCTTAGCCAACTCGCGCAGTTCTTTCCTGTATTTTTTCAACCGCCTCCTATGTGTCGGAGTCAACGGAACGTTCCCTTTCAAGATGTTGTAGGCACACTCGGCCAGAGCGCAAATGAGATCGGCGTCGGCGTTGGCGAGGATGGCTCTTCTCAATTTGTTGTTTTTGTATCTATTCAGCGCCTGTATACACAGGATGTGTCTTTTCACCAGTTCGGACATCGTGCGAATGAAGACTCGAACCAGCGCTCAGCGTTTTTTATACCTTCGGTAAGTAGACGTACTGAACACCGTCGTCTGGAAAAATGGTCGTGCGCAGACGCATGTCCTCGGGCGTGTCCTGTTTGAGATCGACCAATAGATAGCCATATGGTACCGCCGTTGCGTCTTTAAACGCCTCTTGCACGAATTTGACACGACCCGGATACATTTGTCGTGCCAAGTGCGTTATCTGCGACGTGTCACGGGGATTCTTGAACACCACCATGTATTGAGCGTTCAGGCTGATGGTGCGACTCTCTTTGTTTTTAGGAAACAGGTTCTGTACGAGATACAGCACGGACGTGTTACTGTGATGACTCTTTTTGGTGAACAAGGTCGTGACCCGACCGTCCGTTTCAGCCATGAGATCGTCTATGATGATGAGGTTCCTCGTTGTCGGATCGAACATGGCTGCAGTCGGTAACCCTTCCTCGAATCGCACGTGACCCAAGTCCGTCGTTGCGTAAGCCTCTTGCCATTCTCCGTAACACCACGTTATCTGTTCGGGCGGTGGATCGATCATCACAGCGGCGTGACGCAACATACGCGTCACGAAAGTACTCTTGCCGCATCCCGTCGGTCCGGCGACGATGCACGTGAAGGGGTGTTTCCATCGGGCATCCATGATTGCGTATGAAACGAGTGCAGCGTGCATCGCCTTTTCTATACGTCCACCGGACCCGTGGTCACCCCGTCCTCGTGCACCACGCGTTTGGCGTAAAGTAGGTGAGTGCATCCCGTACCTGCACGTACGTCATCACGATAGATTTATGCACCCGGAAACCACGGTTCGATCCACCTCCGCTCCGACGGTTGGTGAGCACCGCCAGGAACGCGTCCTTGTCGATGGTGTTGTGCCGTTTGTTCAGTCCTTTGGTGCTGTACTTGTCGGTGGCTCCGAAACAATAGTACGTCTTGCTACACAACCCCACGAACCCGGCACCGGACCACTCGACCTTGAACAGACCCGGTGTCCTCTTGTCAAACGCTCTTCGCACCTTACAGCACGCCTCGTCTCCCACCCACGGTCGATTGGCGAGGCGACAGCGCACGTATTCGTTGCGATGATCGTCGCAACATTCGGACGGGAGCCATTCGGAACGATGTCGGAAATAATGTTCTCGTAGTGCTGGGGTCACGAGGTCATCGACGGACTCACCGGCCAAGGCTACATAGGCACTATCTGTATCCATCTCGCAGTACTCGAACAGAGGGCTCTCCACGTATCTGATGATGAAGTCGTAATAGAACTGCAACATGCGCATCTTGGCGTACTGCAGAACGAAGAATCCCACGTGTACGGGTAGGGTGTACTTGACGATTTTCTTGTTCAACTCTATCTCGTACGCATCGTCGACGACGATATCGAGTTGTCGGAACCGTTTATCGTTGACCATGAGCGATGCCGCCTTCTCCGTGCAGTAGCTGACGTCGCGATGTCGATCAACGTTGGTGATGGTCTTTCCGTAGCCCGAGTTCCCCAGCAACTTCATGGTGCCCGCGATGATGGTCTTGTCTCGGTGGACGTCGCCCTCGCGTCGGGCCTTGGACACTGCATCGCCGAACCGTCGGAAACACGGAATAGGATCGTATTCGATGACCTGGTACACGTGCAGCACCTCGAGACCGTGGTCCAGATACCATCGCAGCAGTGGCGTTGCGAGCAGTATCTTATCACCGCAATAACTACCCACGAGCATGCGTCTCGGAGTCTTCATTATGTCGTGCTCTTCGGCGTATCGGCGCATGAACGGACCGAGATCCTCGCGTATCAGACTGATGTTCTTGAACACGGGCTGCATCTCGGCAAAGTGCGCGCGCAATTCTTCCGGTACGCGAATGTCACACTCGATCATGCCGAACATGGTTCCTGCACGCACTCCGTTCAGGATCTGTTGCGACGTCATGGTCCAGCGCACGTGTCGACGTCGGGGTAATGCAGCATCCAGACACTTGCGTACGGCCGGGGTTCGTCGCATCTCTTTCCACTCGCATTCCCACAACTCGATGACTGTGACAAAGTGTCGTAGGTAGGCGGTGGTCTTTCGGGTCTCGGCGAGCAGTTCCGCCATTGGTCTCCCGTTGACGGCGTTCACCTCGTCACGGTTGCACGAGCATCCGTGGAAGTAGCACCCTTGGAACTGATAAGCCGTCTTCGTCTCGCTGCACCATCCGTCCACCCGATGTTTGCCTATTCTCTTCTCTCGTCCGTTGATCTGATGCCGTATGGGACGTCCCGTGCGTTCGGATTCCCACGTCAACCATTCTCCAGCCATCTGTCCGTACAGCTGCGCCGATTCGGGGCGGAAGTCCTTCTCTGCTCGTCGTCGCGTGTACCATCCCATAGGCATGTCTTGCATGAGCGACCACAGGTACAGTGCGTTCGCATCGTATCCGACGATCGATCGACAAGGACGAGCCGCCTCTCCGTACTCGTTCTGACGTAGCGTGGTGACCCCTTTCTCGTGATAGCGATGAAAGATGATCGAAGGCCCGCCTACAATATTCTCTTTCACGAGGTCGTGCAGGTCTTTATTCTTCTCGTTGAAGATGGTAAAGTAGGTCTTCTCTGGAAGGTCGTTGAACAGGTACAGCAAGGTCAGACCAGGTACGCTGATACCTTGCTTGAACATGTCTATTCCACGTTGGCGATAGAACGTACACTGTCTGCTGATGGCCTGTAGAAAGGGAACCACGTCCCTGTTGTTGTACCAGACGAGAAAGTCGCGCAACGTTGTCATGCCATTGACGCGCCAGGCCTCCTGACAACTGGCGTAATCCTCGTCTGAAATACCTTCGTTCTTCAGTCGACTGAAGAAGGCCTCTTTCGGCGGAAGAGCGGTGTCGTCGAGTCTCTCCAGCCGGTCCATGTACTCGTACGGGAAATGACCTTTCGTCACCTCGCATCCGTACGCTTTCAGATACTTGTCGTAGCTGAACCCGGGGGCTATGTAGTTGATCATGTCGAGGAATTTCAGTTGATCCGTCGAAAGACACATGAAAGTGTTGTTGCGTTTGATGACGAACATTGACCCGACGCCGTCGTTCTCGTCTTTCTTGTCGCCCTCCTGCTCCCTCTCGTCCTCGTTCACGACCTCGTCTTCGGCTTGTTCCTCGGTCTGTGAGGTCGTCAGGAAGTATGGTATGAGGAACTGTTTGATGGCATTGAGATCATACTTCCCCGAATTGAATCCGATGACAGGTAACTGACGCATCCATCCATACAGTTGTCCCATCAGCGTTTTGTACGGATTGGTTGTCGGTCGAGCTTTCTTCTCGGTGGCCTCCCGTGCAGTTGCCTCCCGTGCAGTCGCCTCACATTCGTCCCATTTCGTCAGCTCTTCGGCAAGTTGTTCCAACACATGATCGTATGAGCCTTTGATCTTGTCGT